>JACVVK020000427.1:240000-267500 GCA_018292915.2 Batillaria attramentaria | reverse complement strand
GCTTAGTACTAACAATCTCTCTCTCCCTCTGTCCACCCATTCAGTTACCCACCCACCCTAACACGACTGAGATGCCCGATAAAAATTTGCATTGCAACCGAATCATAAACAGTTGTGTTAAACTCTTGTTCCGCATAGCTGTCAAACATTAGCAATCGATTAATCCTCGGGGTCCAAACTCCTGCTGAGAAGCTTTTTCCGCCCTCCAAACAGAAATGGGTTTGGGTTCGCGTCTGCAATGCATGACTGGTTTTGCTGTGCATATATCGATCCTAACCAAGTTAATGCAGTGAGGGTCAGCTCTGTTCAGCGCACACAACAGCGTTACGAACCTCAATGATGATCCTGGGGGAGCAGCAAGTGATATTGGTTTATAATTATCACCATGACTGGATCATGGTTGTTGGGTGGGTTTTTTTTTTCTTTGTGTGCGCGCTCATGTGTGTGTGGGGGGAGGGGGGTGGTTAACGCCCACCACATATGGCTGATATCAAACGAGGAAGAAGCCAGCACAGACAGTTCGCTCCCAGCCGCGATTCAAGTCGAACTCACGACCCCAGCACTGAAAGTCCAATGCTCTGCCACTCGGCTATCCCGGCTCCCCAATTATCACCATGAACAGACGATGTCATCAACACAACACCACGAAACTGACAAATTTAACACCAACATCAGTTCGTGACACCATAATCTGCAGGCGTATTCACAGAAAGAAACGTGGGGGGGAAAATCTGAAATTCAGTTTCCTGACTCACACTTGTCAAGTTCTCCACACAGGAGGGGGGCCTCCTAGCGTTGCTTACCTTCATAAATTTGCAGCATGCATGTTTCAAACACACGGACAACGGATTCGCTGTCAAATCCATTCAAGTTCATGAAGTTCTTCTGGAGGCTTTACATGCTGCCAGCTCGACAGACACTAACAAATCGAGGCGACAACTTCCTTGGTCAAACACACCCTTAGACACACATCTGGCTTGCGCCGCAAACAACAGACAACAGTTTTGATCTAACGAGTCAACGAAGTCGTGCATCAAGTAATCAACAGCCGACGCAAACGGCCAGCCATTCAAACGGACCACTTTCGGCCGCCCCGATGTTTTAAGGTGTTTGGGGGTCATTGTGTTACAAAGCCCTCAGCACCCAGCGGTTTCATTTCCTCTCTTGTCCCATAAAAACTCCCGAGGGATGTCTCTAAACAAAGCTGCTTAGGGGAGTCGGAGCTAAACGTCGGTGACTCAACGCCTGGTTGACAGAGGATCTCACAGAACGAGGAGGACGCTCTCTTGGGTGACGGGAGTAACGACGACGTGGAACAAAGCCAGTCACCGTAAACTTTCCCCATGAGTAGGGGGGATGGGGCAGTGATTCCCTGTACGTGTATTGCACAAGCAGGTTCCTGGAACCCTCAAACACGTGTGAAGTCCGTTTCGTGGCTGGGTCAACTCATAAGCGTCACATACACATTACTTTCAATACTAGTATGTGTATGCATCCGAAAGATTAAAATTAGTGATTTTCTTTTTCAACGTGTTCTCACAACAACAACAACAGCGCTGACAGGTAATTTGTAGAAACACCGAAATGTGCCTTTATACAAAGAGAATATTTTTCTCCAGTCAAGTCTAAGAGTATTAGGAACTCAGCATTTCAAGATAACATAATAACCCCCCAAAATGTTAAAAGCTCTGGAAGATGGAAAAGGGCCCCCATGGCATAATGGCAAAAGTTTGAAAACAAAACCTTCATCAGTAACCATACTTCCTGATAACCCCGTCACCAAGACGACAATAAAAACAAAAACTTGAAGGACCCAATGTAATTCTAGCTTCACTTTTATTTTCTTTGTGTCAGTTGAAATCTGGGTTGATTAGAAGGGGAACGAATGAGGGATAGGGGACTGGCAATTATCTGACAAAAGATCCCCTTCTGTTTCCCACTGCATTCCCTCAATGGAGTCAGCGATCTGTGACAAAACAAAGTACTCTCCATCAAAGATGGGTGGGAAATGGGTGGAATAATAAACGGGGTGACGGGGTGTGGCTTGCGTGGCCTGTGAGCATTACAGAAGACATCTGAGACGAGTTGTAACAACTGCGAAACGCCGATCGATTTGAATGAGTCACATACGAAACCTCGAAAGTAAAGGGTAACAGGGCAGGATTTTTTATGAGAAAGATGCTGCCCCCCCCCCCCCCCCCAATTCCACCTACTCATTCTTTGTGTGCATTTTTGTGCAGTAAAAGACACTTTCAATATAACCTGAAGTATAATAGTACATGAACCAGTAAACACAATTTACCCCCCCCCCCCCCCTGAACGCCTGTGCGTAGAAAGATGCGTCCACTTCCGAAAAAAAAAAAAGATCCCGTCGGCAATCAAACAAATCATCATGAGCATAATCACACTGACATTGTTATCAACACTGAACAGCCAACATATTCTAAATACAATGTGTGTGTGTGGGGGGGGGGGGTAGAAAGGGATGTACTCTGAATGTGAAACCAGAATGATTTCCTAACTGAAGTCAGTATACATAAGTGAGCTATGAAAAAAGTACTAACAGCAACCTTGATATCCAAAGAGGCGTACCACAAGACCCCCCCCCCCCTCCCCCAACCCCCCACCCCAAAAAGACCCCAAACAAACAAACTTTATATTCACAATGCAGACAGAACTAGTGCGCTAGGGTCTTACGCCAGAAAATGTCAGATGCGATGACTCAACAGGCAAGGCACGGCGGCGTAACCAAAGAACACGACTGACGTACATAGGGAATCTGACAAATGTGAAACTGCTGAAAACGCTCAAGTCTATGGCGCCCAAAACAGCAACGTGAAATGTTTTAAAACAAGCATAGTAGTATCAATTTACGTTGATTCAAGACAGCGTGGAAACTAAGAATCTTGCAGTTGGACTTTTTTCTTATTTCATCATCACAGAAACGTCAACGTTAGTTTCAGCCAGCTGAACATATCACTGAAGTTTGATAAGTGTCGCTAAAAGCAAAAACAACAACAACAACAAAAACTAATGACAGGATGGCACTGAGAAAAGGACGGACATGAATACTGGTAAAGATAAATAATCTTTAAGTGATCATAGGAATCAGTTGAGACGCAACTATCGTCTTCCAGATGGTAAGAGTAAGACGAAAAGGCGGTCTGCTGCTTCCCAAACCCAAACGACGAAACGAGCGTATTATGTAAAACACACAAACCTCATCATATTATGTACTGTACATATGGATGTATTTTTCTAAATACTCAAATACGGCCACTACAAAAAAAGCCGTACCGTCCCTTCAAGCGGAATGGATATCCACACACACACACACACACACAAAAACCAGCCTGATCCCCTCACCGACTGACTACAGTATCGGATTCTTTTTGGAATTCCGAGTGCTGTAGTTGCCTGCAGCGACTGACAATGGTGGGAGGAAAATAGCATGCTGGGGAATAAATTGAGCTGCTTCAGGACGACAAAAATGTCAAAGGGACACTCCCATGGAGAAAAGAGACTGGCGGCAGCAAACCAGAGGCAACGCTAGGAGGCAAGCTGCGATGAAAACAGAATAGATTATAGACGAGCCTACCGACCACCGACTACCTAGTCATCACCCATACGTCAGTACCTACCAGTTAGTCATGAACGATGAGACGACACGTCCTGCGAAATAGATCCTTTCAAAATCCCAGGTCTCCAGCTGTGACTAAAGACAAGCAAGAGAACTGTTTTGCGACTGAAATTGGACGAAGAAACGTCTGCGAACGGTCCGTGAACAAACGCTGATGTTGTTGCACACACAACGCTGCAATCCGACAGACAACGGCTCCAGAACAAAAACCGGTTGCACAAACTGTTCAACGCACACTCAAAGCAGACAGATTTTCCCCGGCAGGCTGGAAAGTCACAGAATCGCTCGCAGAAATAATCCTTGCAAGGTTCAGAACACGCAGAATGGTAATCCAATCCAACACCAGAAAGAAGAAGGTGTCCTCGGTAGTCACAAACTACTACACACTGGTACCATTCCTGCAAAGCATGTTCTACTGCCAGCAGCAGACGGAGTTCCCACGGCTGGGTTCCAGGAGCTGTGAGCCAGGACTTGACAGCACAATTGTAGATCGATCGTCTGCTTCAGTGTGTCGCCGACCCGCCAGGCTGCCTGCCGCCGGTGTCGAACGCTGCAAGAACGCCCTGCTTCTTACCGACACAAGAACAGATGGTTCCGTGTGATCGATGGCCTCTTCCGTGTTTTCCCTTCTGAGAGTGAATCTTTCGCGTCTCTTAGCACCACACAGATATCGACAGAGAAAACAACGTTTCCAAACCATCGCTAAACTTTAAGAGATATACTATGAGCAAAACAACAGTCAAGCCTTTGTTGACTGTTGAGGTATAAAATACAGACAGGACGCAAAAACTGCGTACCATGAGGAACAGCACTTCTTTTTCTGTTTAGGAAGATACAAAATGTCTAACATTTTACAGTGAGCGCAGGTTATCAAACAACAGTGCAAGCCGGGAACAGTTTTTAGGACCCCCACCGACACCCCCCCCCCCCCCCCCCCGGCGTCAGATTTGACACTGATCCTGGGCATTAGAAGTTTTAAGGGGGAGGAGAAGGTAAAACCCGCATTGTTTATTCTGTGAACGTGAAAGCCTTTTCCCCTACCTCAAATTCTTTCGACCGAGCTCCATTTATCCATACATCCCTAGAGTTCTACTCCCATTATCCTTGTTCAACCATCCCACCCGGTTTCCCGGTTTTAAGTTTACACACATGCCAACGCTTAGGGGAAAAAAAAAAAAACTCCAGTCCTATCCAAACACAGCGAAAATGTGTCGCCGTCACAGCGGTAATTATCAGCCCACTGTGGATAGGGGGAACTGACTGACATGGAGCTAACGAGAGAGAGAGAGAGAGATTTACGAAGGGCCGGTTTGATATTCAGACGGGGAAACGCTGTATGTACGACACCGTTTCCAGCAACAGCAGCAGCAGCCACACACAGTTCTAAGCGCGAGAGCCCACCAACTTGGACCTCCACCACCACCACTAGCGTGTGTGTGTCCTGATGAACACACCGCCACACGGACACCATTAGCATAATGCTAGACAGCCACAGAGACAAGACCCTTCATCAGGCCAACGCGATGTAAGTCTGTGGCTAGAGAACCGTCATAAGCTAGTGAACGTCTGTGGCCAGTCTCGCTTCAGCCACTGTCCGTCCATTCCACCCACGGTGGCTGACCTGAGGCGACTCTGACCGATCGATAACTTCATTGTGCGCCAAGTTCCTTCACACTCACTGCACGGTAAAACCTGTTCGAATGACAACGGTGCAGCAGCGGCATTGTGCCAGAAACGATTCAGTTACGCGTGTCACAGTCTGCATATTTTCCCCGCGGCGTCAAAGTTTGTTTTTCGTCAGTGACGCCATTCCTAAGCGGGAAGTTATTAATAATTAATCTGCTTTCTCCATCAACCGGTGAAGGTTATCAACCAAATCTAATGCAACCCATAGATTGTAATGCGGTGCTTGGCAAGTCTGCAGAAATATTCCTTATAACTTTGCTCAGTGACTGCATGTACTACTGACATGCTCAGTGACGTGTGTGTGTGTGTGTGTGTGTGTGTGTGTGTGTGTGTGTGTGTGTGTGTGTGTGTGTGTGTACCATTACATGTCATCACACACACACACACACACACACACACACACACACACACACACACACACACACACACAAACACAGACGACCAGTCTGAAAGTCATACTAGGTCAACACAAATCGACCTAGTACATCAAAAGCATGAAATTTCTTCTTCTGACACGACTGACATGTTGAAATACGTGTCAAACACGCCCTAATATCGACATTTACCACTGAATCTCCGTCTAACAATCGTTTGTGACCGATGCCACAAGCCGTAGCGATTTCTCCCCTGGCCTTACATGACTCACACCAGTGAAAGTGTACAGCTCGGGCTAACGTTGATCAATACTTTCACACATCAGTCCTAATTCCCTCACTAATACCGTCAAGTAGGCTCTACTACAATTCTACCCCATAAATAGCGCAAAGTAAAGCAAGGTTACGCTATGAGTGAGTCACAAAGCGAGCTCAACACATGGTACTGATCAAGCAAATGGAGAGGCCACGGGTTGTAAATGTATAACTTTACCAAAACACTGCGCATAATGCTGCTTGTCAGTCTTCTATACACATATATATCCATTTTGTGCGAATGCGAGACTCTATGTACCAATTTCAATACAACCGTATGGTAATAATTGTGCCTGTGCAGCTGTTACCAATACCGCCGAGGTGGGCGTAGAGAGAACAGCGTGCATAATCAGTTAATCACGTGTCTGACAAGCAATCTTTTTACACTCAATGCTTACACATGTGCGCAACCGTAACGTTACAATAGCCGACATCAGTATTGGTTTGCAAAGAATATTCATTAGTTCATCGATCGGCCGTGTTCAGTTTGGTGCGCTCGACACATACTGGCACACACGCACTCACCGTGACACACTCACACACGCAGACACACATATACAACGTCATCTGTTGCCCCTATCAAGTTTTGTGAATGAAGCAGAATGATGTACAGTTTCTCAGTCAGTGGAGAGTGGTGTACACATGTCACTGTACTAGCAGCAGACTCTATATGAGTGATAAGGACTAGGGAAAACAATGCTGCACCTGACGGCTGCGACTAATAGACCTGTGTGAAACATATGCCAGCACGAGTGAAAGTCACGATCCTTCGATACCCGTGTACACATTGTCGCCGGCAGAGACCCATAACCAAACCACACACGTCGACTGCGAAGAGATTATAAAAATGTAAGTAATTTTTTAAAAAATCTGTAAATGTTACGACCTACATGCACATGCACGTATCTTTCTGGCTTGGGCCTTAAAACCAACCGTTGGCCCTACCTGCTTTCAGCCTGCCAGAAGTTAACAAACTGTTGTATGTACAGGTACGCACACGGCATTTGCTGATCCACACTGCCAGTAAACACGGACGCAGCAGTAATTTTGCACCCCGACTGATTCGTGAAACGTGAATTACGCAGCATGCAGGCAGGCCGACCTCAACACATCGGAAAGTGAAGCAGCCCTAAAAGTGCGTTCCCATTTGGTATACCGTCTTTAAAAAAGTTGCACTCCAAAACGGCAACAAGCCTATGAAAAGAAAGGTGGTAACACTGAGAATCCTTTGAGCTCTCGCGACCGAAAACAAAACCACCTTCCCCCCCTCTACTACCATCACCGAGCAGCAAATCTGGCACAGCTAGGTACTTGAGAGAGAAATGAGAATGAAGCAATGAGGCGGTACGTAGTGTAGGGGGAGCGCTCATAAAGAGCAAGGTGGCAAAAGATGAGGGCAAAACACGACACACCTACCCCCCAGCCAAGTGCTCCAGCTGTTGGGGCAACACTGGGCGCCCCCGTAACATCACACACCCATAAACACCATAAAACTTGGCTCCCGTCCCCACAACTGATTCCCCCTCCTTGCACTGGAATGCCGCAATTGTTCAGAAGCCAGCCTTATTTTTTTAACTGGGTTGCTATGAACGTACCGCTGTGTGCTACGTAAGCCAAGCAGGCGTTATAGAAGAAGCGGAGCACAGTGAGGTTTACCTCGGGAGGTGAAGAGGTGTAGTCTTCAAATAGTGCAGCTAATGAGTAGCGCTGGCGTAAGTGGTAGAGACATAAATTGCGTCTCCTCAGCGTTCAATGCTTGTCTAGGTCAAGATGAGGTTAATCGGCGGTGGTGTTTCGTGAAAACGTCGCCGGATTTTCATTCCTTTTCTCCTTGATTATCTTTCGATTTAGGGAGGGTACCGGTAAACTGAGTCGGCGTCGGAAAACACGATGATCCGTCCACACACTGTACGCCGTGTTATCAGTCTAAGGCAAATATATTGTAAATTAATTGAACCGCAGGCACATATTTCTTTAAGTGACAAAGCCGGGTAGCCGTCAGTACATGGATACCCATGCTGCAACTGACGACAAGGAATACTTGATCTAGCACATCCACCGTGAGTGCTCACAGCACCGCGTAGGGAAAGGTTTGACAAAAGGACTATGATGAAGGCGGGGAGGAGAGGGGTGGGTGGGTGTTTGGGGGTTTAACGTCCTTTTCCACCACATACGGGTGATATCAAAGACGGGGCAACGATGAAAAAGCCAGCACAAATATTTGGCCCCAGCCGGGATACGAACTCACGACCCGAGCATTAGGAGTCCAACGCTCTACCATTCGGCCACCCCGGCTCCCCGGGAGGAGAGGGGGATTTGGGAGGGGGCTAAAAGAAGTATCAATCTCACTGATCTTCGGGCGGCTTTGCACGTTCAGTTACAATATAATGACAACCCAAACTTGTGGAAAAACACTGCAAGAACTTGAAACACATCTTAACAAAAATTCATGAGTTAACTAAAGAAGTATATAAAACTAACAAGGTATACTATTGTCAGTAGTAGTTCGTCTTTGAAATCAATAAGTAAGTCAGAATCAGTTACCTCAACACTGAGTACTCCCAACCCTGGCGGTACACCGGTTCACACCGAATCCACTCAGAAAACCCGCCAACAACCAGCAGCAATATGGCATGCAGGCGTTGACTAAAGTGGTAATCCGCCAACTCCTATGATGTAAGCAGCGTCAGTGCACTTGTTGTAGCGTGGTGATGTGAAACTCTGGCACTGAGGCGGCGGCGCCACCGACTCATCTGCTGATGCTGCTCGTTCCTGCTGCCAGCCGTGTGTGTTTTGACACCAGAAAAATGCTCACACAACCGGCTAGTTCCAATTCCCACACCCACAGACACACTCCGAGCTACCGCAGCATTCCTGTGCGAGAACTGTGGCGCAGGTAATGTAGTACAGGAGAGCATCCAACTCCGGCTTTATCTTCTAGTCGTATTATCTCCAGTCTGCCTGCCTTGGCATGCCGGATACTTTGATGCCGGCCCTCCTACTGAGGTAGAACGGCCCAAGTGAGTCAGTCAAAGCCAAGCGGTAAACTAAGTTTTGGCTGGTGACTGAAGTGGGTTTATTTAACTAGAGGCGGTGAAGATACTTCTAATTCTGGATGCACGCAGAACAGAGTGCCGGGCTTATAACTGCCAAAGCCATCAGCTGGTTTGGAACGGTGGAACACTATTCAGCATTTCAGGTGTCAAGAATACTTTGTCAGGAATATGACAAACTGTCCCGCCAATTAAATCATGCTAGTCCCAAATAATTCAGCCGGCCAGCGTGTATGAGCGTGGGGTTTAATACCATCATCGACTCTCTAAGTGTGTGTGTGTGTGTGTGTGTGTGTGTGTGTGTGTGTGTGTGTGTGTGTGTGTGTGATGAACAGGGGGAGAGAGAAGCGGGATGGGGGGGGGGGGTCCGTCTACTGGTCTAGGAGGACCGAGACAGACAGACAGACAGCGAGCTCAGTCACCACCCCACGAACTGGTCACTGAGACAGCGGACTAGTAATCAATCTGACATTCGATACAAGCGCCAGCCCGGCCCTATCAGCTCAGCCGACGAAACTGAGCGGACCCCCTGCAGCTACTGTGTTAATGTGGCACTAACATTTGATCTGCGCCGACACGCTCAGTCCTGATCATCTGGCTTGGCAGGCTGGCACATTAATTAAAATGGCAAGGCAGACTGAACCCAACCAACTTTACACTTCCACGGTCACACTCTCTGAAACACCCACGCTAAAAATAATGGAAGTCACACAGCTGGAACGATGTTGTAATGAACCCATTTTGTAGTCTGAGCAAATGCTGGGCTTTACGTTGAAACTAGAACTCTTCATGAACTGTTGTAAGTATTATTTGACGGGTCATCTTAACAAAAATTCATGAGTTAACTAAAGAAGTATATAAAACTAACAAGGTATACTATTGTCAGTAGTAGTTCGTCTTTGAAATCAATACCAAATTCTCAGTTTATGCACTAGAACCAAACACATACAAAACTTAACAGAAATGCTGTTCAGCTACTGCACTGTGATCAGATACAGTGTACTGTAGTTAGTTCAGCCAGACTTTAGCAGCGTGAGTCACAGACACCAATCTACTGACCAAGCCTGTACCAACAGCGACTTTACAGATAAGCCTCAGATACCGCAGTTTCTATTCCCTTCAAGAACTTGCAGATCTATGTACTCATCCCCTGCTAGCCTCTAAGTTCTGCCCAAAGACCACCACTCACCTGCACCCTGATCCACTCCATGCCTGTAATTTTCCTTCTCCCGTGGCACTTAACCACGAGCGTCCGTCGTGTCTGCTAATAATGAGATTAACTGTTAAAGGCACGGCTTCCTAAGCCAAGAAGCTAGGGCCTGTGAGGCATGGTCCCCGCTTTTGTACATGCTAATCCTGTGGAAGCTACACCAACACTGCCGCCGTTCAAGCCCCCTATCATGTTATGATAGCCATGGTCCACAAGCAGGTGCCTGCTCAAGTGTGACCGTGCCTTACTTCAGAGGACCTGAGGCGCTAGTGTCCTGCTCTTAGCTTCCGCTTTCTGAACTAATTGTGAGTGAAAAATCTGACACCGTCACCGCTCAGCAGTGCCACGGTTGACCTGCTGGATTAATTGTTCAATGGCAGGTTCGACACAGTACAACATGCTGCAGGCAGGTGGAATAATATACGTTCCTTACGGCGCCTTTGAGTTTGAACTATTTAACCTACAACTAGATGACAGCTCATGCATGCCGCTTTTCAGAGCTGATGTTTTCTCCAACAAAATCTCACCCCTCAACCTTGCTGTGCGGCCATGCATATCAAAGCTGGGAACGCTAGTACAGTAAACAAAAACATGAGAGTACATGTACTGACAGTACCACCAGAGAAGTTTAAATGTACCATAAGGCTGGTCATCCTCTAAACTTACAAACTGAGTAAACCACCAAGTGATCAGACATCATGAGAATGTAATGAGAGTTTGACAGAAAGAATGTGTAGTTCTGCAAAATTCAAACATCTTGTCGCAAGCACCAGCTAAACCAGGACAATCTGGCTCATTTTTTTAAAACCTGTTTTACATGACAAAACACTGTAAAAACTTACTCCTAAGAACTCTGGCCAATCAATATATAATTCAACATAGGTTTTTCAGGACAAAAATCCTAGCTCAAGTAATATGTTTGTCTCTGATGTACTTGTAAGTTTCAGTGCATTCTGCATTTATGTGACTCATGACAGATGATAATAACAGGATGAAGGTGCCATGATGCTGCCATCTCTGACCTACCAATGATTACGAGGTCAAACGCTGTCAATTATCCTTGCCAAGAAACGGCAATTTCCTTCTGCCTGGCATTTGAATGCGGTACACCACAAAAGTGTGGTTTACTGTATATTGTAATGGCACTGGCTAGCAAAGCCGGTGTGGGAACGTTGGGGGGGAGTGCTGGGGGGCAAAATGTTATCCGAGAACAGTCAGTACTCTCTCTCTCTCTCTCAGTGTTTTCTAAGTCGCTGCAACTATGATGTGTGTGTGTGTGTGTGTGTGTGTGTGTGTGTGTGTGTGTGTGTGTGTGTGTGTGTGTGTGTGTGTGTGTGTGTGTGTGTGTGTGTGTGTGTGTGTGTGTGTGTGTGTGTGTTAGAGAGAGAGAGGGGGGGGGGAGAGAAAACGTGTGTGTACGCGTACGTGTAACCACATGATCATAACGACGTCAAGTTAAATTCCTCACTCAGTGAAACAGTGAGAGACTGACTTGTGAATGTAAACTTTGACTCCATAATGCGTCAGTTACTCCTACCTTCCCATTCACAACTTGTAATGGGAACGATCTGCTTCCTGCCCAAGAAATGCGTAGGAAATTGTGAATGCATGCATGTGTTTATCGCGCCCCAGGCCTGACCCGAACTTCTGTTGCCGGTAGTTCGTGCAACAGTGCACCCACCGCTCTCGACGCCGTGGAATGCACACATCCTCAGTCAATGTACCGTGAAGACCCACAGTCACAAACGGCACGGCCTGGCTGAGGCACCCTGAATCTAAGACGCAAACATGAGCCTACCTTCCACACTTTCATACAGCCTGTGTCGGAATCTCCACAAACGGCAGTCACTGAATTCGCACTGACTGGTAGATCCTTGCTTGCGTTTGCCAGTCAAACATAATGCGATCGACCGTCGCCTTCAACGCCTGTATGCTGTACGGTGCCGCTTATCGAAAACGCCGCGTGCTCTCTGCTGAGACGGAATACAGAACCCACTACGGCAGCTTGCAATCTACCAGTCTACAGCCACAATACTGAACATTTCACGATAGAAATGGATGAAAGAGACAGTAAAACATCTGTAAAACCCACAAATGCGGTCTTACCTTAGTTGATAGTATCCAGAAGCCGATCGCTATCGTAACACAGGTACCCGCGGTAGCGTTGCTGAAGCGAGAGCAGAAGACACGAATGTCAACAGTGCGCCTCACGTGACATGGCTACCCCAATGGGCTTGCGCGGTACAAAGAAGAAAGGCGCGCTAATCTACACGCGCGTGTAATGCCTGTGTCTGTTGCGCTTGATCGATCACAGCACCGTAACCGTTGTGTTTGCTTTGACAGCTGGTATGGCAGTCGTCAAAGTGCAACGACTTCTATATTGACTGACTTGTAGTTGTACAAGTATAAACAGCAACGTCACGTGTCTTTCATTGCCCGGCGCATCCGTGTGCAGCCTCGGAATCACTCAGTGAGGGAGCACGCCGACGGACTGACTGACGAGCTGAATCAGTGTATACATATGTACCGTTCTTTTCCTAGAATGCATGTTCGGTGCGGAAGACCTAGTTTCTCAGCTGACAGCCGCTGTCCGTGACGGCGTGCAAAGTACCGAGACTGTTGCCGCTGTCAGTTTTTGTTTGTTTGTTTTTTTTAGGGGGGGGGGGGTGACAGTCTGCTATCTGCTCAGTCAGTGATGCTCGGCTGGTCACGGGTAGAGTCTGTACTGGTTACTAGACCACCTTCAGTATACAGCCAGAGACGATAAACTGACTGACTTGATAACTGTGATCAAACACGAAAACATATGACTGAGGAAAGTGAAAACCCAGTCAGCGGTACAAACATTACTGACAGTGCCGGGATTGACTCAGTGTAACTCAGAAAGCAACAGTTGCATGATCTGGACGTGACCATAGAGCGTCCGACTGCCGGACTGAGAAGCACTGGCCGGGGTAACTGAATATCACTGATTTCTCATAACGTAACTTTTTTCTTTTCTTTTCTTTTCCGCGGGGCGACACTGATACTGACCGTGACAACTGCCGGCTCAGGCAGCCATCAGCAGTATAGTTGACTCGGTGACACGGCCCATCCCAGCTAGAGTCAGTCAGCTATGGCTTTGCTGTCGCCGGGTTGGGATAAAGTTACGGTCAAAAGCAGGCCGTCAGTTCGAGTCAGTGTAGCAAAAAAAAAAAAAAAAAAAATCCTTCCTTACCAATACTGAGTTTGCTCTCCTCCAGTTACATACACCGAAGCTTCTGATTCAAGTTGTGAAATCGAGTCAGCATAGTCCCCCAAGCCCGGCATTGAGTCACTGAGTCAGACTTTCAGTGACAGCTCAGGAATAGAATCGGTATTAGTTTATGGGTCTTCGGAACACAAGTTCCATTTGACTCAACACACGACGACGTACACTTGAAAATCAGTTCATATAAATCAATGAACATTGATGAATGAAACAAGATACGCCGTGGTACTTGTAGTCAGTACCAGAGCCGGACTCATGGTAAGAAGCGCTGCGGTCAAATTGAAGTACCAACTCCTTGCTACACTGAGGTAGCCACCAGTAAAGATGTTTGGGAATTCACTGGCAGCGCAGCCTCGGGGTTCGCCTTGTTCAACACTGAAAGCCCTTTTACAACAAACGAGAGAAAAGTGGCGGGGCCCATCCAAGTAAAAGGTTAAAGGGGTGGTCGATGGGGTCACCGTCAGCCAACTGAGAGTGTTTGTTTAGCATTGGCACCTGTGCTTCTTTCAACCAACTACAACTAGATCAGGCACGCTAAGCTCTTCACCTGTCCATACCGGAGTAGAGAACAGTACTAACATTGCAGGTAAAATGCTGTTTAAACAACTCCACCGCTTTGGTCGCCGTCAGTGAAACGACTCGAGTGCTGTCAGCAGGCTGGCCGGGAATTTTCATCATTTGGCAATTTTCAGTCAAATTTCCTTTCAGCCAAAAATTCTACGTTTTAGCCAAAGACAAATAAAAGGAGGAAAAAGGTTGCACACACTATCCTGATGCATGTAATGTCATATGGGACAGTCTAACCAAAGACACTGGAAACATTTTTTCAAGGTCTTTGGTTTAGCTTCACGTTTGAGGACTTGCACGTCAGTATCATGGACCCTAAATAGACCTTCTCATGTACGTCCGTGGTCAGTATCAAGGCAGTTTTTTTTTTCTTCTTAACTCTTGGGTGCCATGAGAGGCTACTAAATGCCCCTAAAATGCTAAAATTTGTTCTCTTAAGTGGGACATTGCCCGTGTGTTTCAGGGTGCTGCCTCTGCGTCCCAGCCTAGGTTTCAGTCTTTTCATTTCTCAGCAATTCCCCAGCCTGGCTGTGTATCTCAGCTCAGTAAATTGAAACGCCGAGTTAAAACAATACTGAATCAAATTTAACGTGTTAAATACTAAAACAGTTCAATATCAGATGCATGACAGTGTGGTCGGAAAGCCGCAATACCCATTGACAGATAAGGCCAGAACGCTTTAAAACACAGAGCAAGACCATGGCAGGCTTGAATCAGTAGGACCCTTCTAAATTATGAATCAGTGAAAACACTCAATGAACAGCGTATGTCTAGGTCTTTACTGCATGAGTTCGTCGACAGTCACAGTCATCGGAAGTAGTAGGCGTACCTCTTACTACTATCGGACACCCTCCTTCTTCTGTTGCTTCAAATGCCTGTTTCGATTCAGTTGAGGTTGTGCTTAGTAGTTGGTTGATTATTTGGATGTTGGTGGCAGTTCGGTTGGAAATTTAATCCTTTTTTTCCCGTCACTTAAGGGGGATATATCACTTACGGGGCCACTAGGGAAAATCCAGCACTTTGTTGTCGCTGTTGTGTGTATGTTGGGGGTGCACTTGAGTGTGCCCATGTGATTGTTAAAGTGTTTTTGTTTTGTTTTTTATTTAGAAACAGACGTAATTTCTCTTTTTAATTGATCGAAATAAACGTGTTGCTGTTGATGTTTTCAGCCAGGCATTCGAACTCACGGCAGAAGTAAATTCAAGGCCCTACACCGGCAACGCGAGACCAGACGCACTCCGATAGGGCAGACCAATCTATCTGTCTGATAAATGCCCTGTCTTCGCTGGACCCCCATGGCGGGGTTTATGAAGTACTGCCGTACAAGCCAAAGCAAATATCGTTGTTTGTTTTGTCAACACAATCGAGCAGTCTTCGGAATAGACAGGGCGGAGTGCAGTCCATGTTGAAGGGCTTGTCGTCTCAGCTGAGCAGTGTCACAGTGCCCGTCAATAAACATAATATTAATATATGACCTTCTGACCTAGTATTCCTTGGCCCTGAGACTGGTCGGCCTACACAGGTTTCAGCTGAGACCGGCTATGTCCTTGCAAACGACAGTCCTGGGTATCACTTGAACTGGACTGCAAGCCGATGGAGATTTAACAAACCTCTAAATCTGTACGGAAGGGTGTTGGTCGCTTTGCCAATGGAACTTCGCCTTCAGTCATCACTGCACTTGTTTAAATCCCATCTGGAGACCTTTCTCTTCCGTAAAGCTTTTGATAGTTAACCGCCTTCTGTTCATTCTGTTTGTGAGTACTATAAAAGTCGTTTGGTGTCGCTGCACATGCTAAACTTGATGTAAGCCTGGGTGCAAATAGACTCTGTGTGTGTGTGTGTGTGTGTGTGTGTGTGTGTGTGTGTGTGTGTGTGTGTGTGTGTGTGTATGTGTGTGTGTGTGTATGTGTGTGTGTGTGTGTGTGTGTGTGTGTGTGTGTGTGTGTGTGTATGTGTATGTGTGTGTGTGTGTGTGTGTGTGTGTGTGTGTGTGTGTGTGTGTGTGTGTGTGTGTGTGTGTGTGTGTATGTGTGTGTGTGTGTGTGTGTGTGTGTGTGTGTGTGTATGTGTATGTGTATGTGTGTGTGTATGTGTGTGTGTGTGTGTGTGTGTGTGTGTGTGTGTGTGTGTGTGTGTCTGTGTGTATGTGTGTGTGTGTGTGTGTGTGTGTGTGTGTGTGTGTGTGTGTGTGTGTGTGTGTATGTGTGTGTGTGTGTGTGTGTGTGTGTGTGTGTGTGTGTGTGTGTGTGTGTGTGTGTGTGTGTGTGTGTGTGTGCTTTAAGCTCAGCGAGTCTTTATTACTTGGAGAGCAGCGCTATATAAAAACTACGTATTATTATTATTATTATTATTATTATTTAAATGCTTACTACCCGGGAGTAAAAAAATATATAAAATAAATGAAAAAATACCAAAAACAAAATGTGATGGCTTTATTTTTCGTCGGCCTGTCTCTCACCCGAACAAGTTCAGAATATTGATAATTTTTGGTGTAACAGATGACTCAAGTTACACTGAGATAGGTCACTATGTTGACAGCGTAGGGTGGGATGATAAAGCTAATGGCAAAATCAGTAATGGCAAAATTTGCTCGTACCACTCGTGGCCCTACAAAACACTCACACTCATAGATTTTTTTTCTGACATTTTTGGACACTGTGTTCCAGTGGCAAAAGTCACTCAGACTCGCGGAAGTCCCCGTAAACCCTTCCCCAAAGAGTCTGACCAGCACGTGACCTCGGGCCTTGGCGACTGGCTCAGTCAGTGGTGCAGCTTGTCAAGGCAAGGTTAACTAATGACCGTTCCTGACTCCTGCAAATGCCGTCAAAGCTCGATCTCCATCAACTGCGCTACGTCGACGAAAGTGGCAAGTGCGCAGTTGTCGTTGTCGTCGTATAGCTGTGTGTCAGTCGGTGGTGGGGGAGGGAGGGGAGGGGGGCAGTAATGGGGAATTAAGTTATTGGCTGTTATCGAGATACGGGTCAGCGGTTCGGCCACCACTCGGATTTCCCCGGAGATCGGCAGCAGGGGGTTGCCATGGTAGCTGCCGATACAGCTGTACTGTCCAACTAGCGGCGGGTTCCAGCGAGTTACATCGTGTTGGGATCACGCCGAGCACTGACACTGAATACAGCATGACGGTGGAAACTAAACACGTAACTGTGCTTTGATGGAGGTTTTGATGGAGGCAGAACTAGAAGAGAACCACTACCGCATGGCGAGATACATCTATCGTTACTGATGATGGAAAACTGACGACCGGAATAGCGGCACCTAAACAATCCATCACGCTTCTGAGGACGGCCTTTTTGACGGCACTGTGATGACTGCATGTATCTTGCCTGGTTGTTGTGGAAGACCATCAAAGTTTCCCCTTGACTCTTGTTAAACAAACAAACAAACAAAAAACACTTCAGGCTTTGTGTGAGACTGAACTTGTTTGAAAATGTTCAGCTTGAATCATGCTCATGGCATTCGTCCACGTTAGATGCGTCTTATCACTGCCAGTGACTGGCAATCAAGTGTGAATGAAAGTTGACAGGAAGTATCAAGAGTCAGTCGGTGTACGGATATGGTATATGGTATACAGATAGCATGTTCAGTGAATTTTCCCCCTGTATAAGCACTCATACTGACGACGCACTGCAAGACTGCCGCAGAAATTCCTACGAAACGTAAATAATTATATGCATCAGTTTTGTTCACCATCATCATTACTGGTAGTTGTTGTTGTTGTTGTTGTTGCTTTTATCGTCGTCAGTCGTCACCGTTGTTGTTGCTGCTGCTGCTGGGTTTTTTTGTGGTCATTTTGTTGTTGTTTTTTTCATTTGGTTATTATTTTGGGGGGATCAATACATTTTCGTGAGCAATCCAATGTCAGTCACAGTCTGTGTAGTTTTACAGTCTGCACTAAACCCCCCCCCCCCCACCCCAAATACCAACCTCATCCAAAATTTATGAAGGCATTTTCGCAGGACCATTAGCACTTCAGGGCATCTAATAGTTCTCCGCTGGTGTCCAGCAGTAGCAGCGATAGTCTGCCCGCCTTCGCTGCCAGTTACCAGCCAGCTTTACGGCAGAGCCACCACAGACAATACAAAGTGGACGAAATTTCCTAATTTTCCTAAGACCAAGTCGTGGTGTGACTCAGAGTCGCTAATTCGTTTAAGAGTTCTGCGCTTGTACCAGCACGAGAAAGTCAGTGTAATACTGTGCACTGGCGGATCCAGAGGTGAAAATTAATAGTCTACGGGGCCTTGATCAGACCGGGAGAGGTTTGGGTGATAGAATATTGGCAGAGGTATTCCGGACTCTTTCGAACATTGACGAAATGTTGACCCGTGCCGTCCTTTGTGAAAGTTAAGTGGTTTCTGTCCCTTTTATGTCTTTTTTTTTTTTTTGCTTAACTTGTAACCACTTCGCAGTCATTACCGTTTCCTTTTCTTTCGAACATTGCTTCCTTCTGTATGGTCTGAAGGCCCCAGAAACGCATCCAGACGATCCGGTAGGGAGTTAGGGGAGGTATTATCAAAATGATTCCCCTTGATTTCCGGCTTGACTTTGAAGAGTGAAGTGGATTTGATTATACCCTCCAGGGCGTGTGCAGGGCATGAAATCAGAGAGTGTGGTTCTTCAGCTGCTCCAGTGTGTGTAATAATAATAATAATAATAATGAATTTTGTATAGGCGCTTTACCCAATTTCATGAATACGCTCAAAGCGCCGCGAACTGAACCCAACACGCACGCTCACGAGAATCACACGCATTCTCTCACACACTGGACATAAACACATTACAATCACGTGGTGCGAAGGGTCAGCTCAGCTATTTAAATTTCGGAATTTAGAATTGCATTTATTTTTCAAATTTGGTGGGCTGAACATTTCCAAAGCAGAGGGGGGGGGGGGAGCTGGAGTACCCGGATAGAACCCCCGACGATCGGACCGAATGAACGGTGCCACAAACGAGAAGGAAAATTCTTTGCTCCGAGTAGTAGAAAAGGACGCCGGATTAGGAGACAACAACGAAACAACAAACAAAAATGCTCACTTTTGCTCCCTCCCCCCCCCGACCCCCCTGCCCCCCCCCTCCCCCCCTCTCCCCCAGTGAACTTTCAGTAGACATATTTTGCTGCTGGAAACCATCACCTGTTTTGGTTGTGAAGTTAGTTTTGAAGGGAGTGTGTCGCCTGATGTTTGTAGGGTCTGGATCCGCCTCAGAGTGCACGTGTTGAGAGTGGCTGTTACAGCAAGTGATAAGGGCGTAGTGGGAGTTGCGACCTGTCGTTCGTAGGGTCCCTATGGCACCGCGGGCTCGCATACATTTGATGGTAACAGGCCGCAATTATGCACAGAGGGAATTGGCCGTGTCTGCCACACCGCCACAGGACGGGGGCCACACCGAACGGCGTAGGTCACGAATTTTGTGCACGTCGACAAAGGCGATTTGTATCCAGCCAAGCGTGACTAATAATTATTGCTTCCAACCAGCAGGGAGGAGGACACCAAACAAGAGAGGAAGCAGGAATGTCATAGAAATGCTGTGTCAAATGGCGTCAGTCTGTGTATGTGTGTGTGTGAATTGTTGCCGATGTCAACTGCGTATTTACAGCTAGCGGTTGTTGTATTTTTTTTTACCAAAGTTAGAGCAGTTTAACAAAAGGTTAATTGATAATTGAACTTGTTCCGTGCGGTCTTTGTCAGTCGCTGTCGCGAGCTGATTGATTACCTAGTAACAAGCATTGTCAAACAAGAATAGCGACGAAAAAGCACTGTCAAACGACACCAGCGATAAAGTTACATATATGTGTATCATCAGAGTGTCAGGTAAGGCTTTGAGACCCTGGAGTCTGATTCTAGACACTGGATACAATAGTGACTTATTGTTAAATGTGTATCAAATGTGGCACGAATGTGGGTGCCATTTCAGTGGCGTTTGGAGTCGTAAGCTGGTCACGGCTCATTGGTGACGGGTGGGGTGGTTGGTTGTGTGTGTGTGTGGGTTTAACGTCCTTCTCCACCACAAATAGTATGAGTGATATCACAGACGGGGCAACGAGAAAAAGATCAGCACATATATATGGCCCCAGCCCGACGGGATTCGAACTCACGACCCGAGCATTGCAAGTCCAACGCCCTACCGCTCGACTATCCCGGCTCCCTCAGTGGTGACGGAGGGATGGGGAAGTAACGGTGGGAGAGAGAAGAACGTTTACAGCGGCCTTATTTATCTTTCCACACTCTTTATGATAAGTCACCGTAAGCATCAGTTATCACAGCTTTATCCAGTCCACGTTTCTCAGGTACAACGTTTTCCTCACTAGCAAAAACCAGAATGGATTTCAGTCTGGCAGAGGACTGCAGAAGTCTGCACTGA
Organism: Batillaria attramentaria; assembly: GCA_018292915.2. Taxonomy (NCBI): domain Eukaryota; kingdom Metazoa; phylum Mollusca; class Gastropoda; family Batillariidae; genus Batillaria; species Batillaria attramentaria. The sequence continues at coordinate 247,030 of JACVVK020000427.1, read as the reverse complement.
GAAGCACGATTGTTCTGACAATGGCATTGCTTGCTGGTTGGCAGGTTGTCCTTTTCCACCACTGACGTAAGGAGGATACAAAAACCCGGGACATACGTTTTGGCTCCCAGTCGAGAATCACCACACTCATAAACGCACTGACACCCCAACTGACACCCCAACTCTGTAGTAGTCGGATCGGCTATAGCAGCGCTGTCCACGAGTTTGCGGGTGGGTGGGTGGGTGTTTTGGGGGTTTAACGTCCTTTTCCACCACATACGGGTGATATCAAAGACGGGGCAACGATGAAAAAGCCAGCACAAATATTTGGCTCCAGCCGGGATACGAACTCACGACCCGAGCATTAGAAGTCCAACGCTCTACCATTCGGCCACCCCGGCTCCTCCCCACGAGTTTGCCCACGCGGTGGAGGTGCAACTGAGGGACTAGACCCATGCCGGCGAGGCTGGGTCGTCCCTCCTTCTTGTGAGATTCCACTGGGCCATCAGGGCTCCAGGGGGACCAGCCGGGAGGGGACGGAGGAGTGGGGTCAGATGTCAAAATGGCGTGAGAATCCTCATTTGATCTGTGTGCTGGTAACTAACGTTTCACAAGAGTTTCGACCATGGACTCTGACCCGCTCCCCCTTCAGAAAGACCTTGTGTGAACTCCTGACCCAAGGGCCATCCAACACGCAGTTTTCTCGGCACGTGCCACCCGGACGGCTAAGAGGCGGCGGCGGCACCATCATTGATCTGACCATCCCTTTGTTCCCTTCAACATCTGGTCTGCCTACTGATCAGGTGGTCAGTTCTCTTTGGTCAGACGACCCTTTGCCGGCGAAAAGCTGTCGTGGACAGGGCTAGCCGGGCGCTTTTGGCCGGGAACGAAGGCACAGGGCCCGTATGTAACAGTCGAGGTTAGGGCTTTTAGCCCCGGGTTAGAGTTTAACCTCGAACTAAGCTATCCCTAGGGTTAAATTTTCTGTTGTTTATTGTTTTAAATCAGGAAGCGGGCCCATTCCGGGAAGGTGCCTGAGCCGTTATAGAAGGATTTTTTCTTCCTTTCTTTGCTTCCTTTTTTTAAATTTGATTTTGCTTTTGGGTTTCTTTTGTCCTAGTCTGGGTTAGATTAACCTCGACTTTTCCATACGGGCCCTGATCTATACTGCATGTACTTATGTGACTGTGCGTGGGTCTGAGATTTAAAGGGGCTGATGCTACCATTTGTATGCTCACAGATCGTTCTGTGCTGTTTTGTGTACTGTCTGTTATCAAACCACTTAGACACCTGCACAGTGACAGCCTCGTCTGTAATGCTGGCACTGAGCCAGCTAAAGCATACTCGATGACGCAGCGACCACACTGAGCGCTCTAGTCGTGTAACGGCTATGGTAGAATTTGAATGTTCGACCGTTTGCGCAACTGAAATGTAAACAACATTAAATCGCACCAAAAGCTGTACTAATCATCAAGATACAGTATTTCGGGCGTACAGGCGCATTTTACGAAACTGCCCCAATGCGAAAGTTGGCTAAGCAAAGATGGAATCAGCCCGTTTATGTGTCAGCTGAAAGCTTCACATTTGGTTCGATTCTTTTCCCATGCTACACAGTTCATGAGCAAATAAAATACTTATTAACAGGGAGGAATACGAAAACATACTCGGCATTGTATATGTGTTTATAAGTACAGTTCTTTTGCGATTGTTGGTTTGACTGCAGAGAAAACAGAAGAATCACTCCGTTTTTCCCGATGGTATGGAAGCGGGTGGCAGCTTTACACAAAAAGCAGAAAGGTACGTACTTTGATTTTCAAAAATATATAAATAAAATAAAATAAAAGGGTGAGAGATACGACGACGACGACGACGACGAGGAGAAGGGACAGCGACAATTTCGAGGTTGTGTTTTGTGTCTATTTTTTAGGGTTTTTAAAAATATTTATTTATTTATTATTTCATTTATTTATTTATTTTATTTATTTATTTATTTATTTATTTTTATTTTTTTTATTTATTTATTTATTTATTTTTTTTTTGGGGGGGGGGGGGGAGAAGTGGGTAGCTCCAGTCACGAGGCTAAAGAAAGGTGGAGGTCGAAAGTTATCATTGGCTTGGTTCACGAGTTGGGGGGGGGGGGGGGTCTCCAAGTCTCCCGCTCTCGAGTCCAACAGTCTGAAAGCTACGCACTGCCGTGACCACAGAGACCAGACAATCATTTCAGCTGACATGGAAAAGATCGCCTTCCGTGTGTTTTGCGACAGATATGTGAGCAGGGGAGGGGTTGTATGGATGCCAGGGGCAAGCGGCCACGAGACGGTATGCGTGTGTGCACGCGAAGATGAAGGTGTCCTGGGAATTGAGGTTAACGAGGAAAATACGTTCAGTTCCATGTCAGCGAAGACTGGACGTCGTGGTCAGTGGTTTCGTTGGTGGTGGGAGGCGGCAGTGTCATGGTCGGTCAGTCGTCAGTATGACGGTGGTGTTGGATAAAGGGAGGGTGTAGGATCGTGTTGGCAGTGATCATTTGGTGTTTTTTTGAGTCAGTGTTCATGCCCATGTCAAACACACAATGTTAAGCTTAATGCGGCGTATCAGTCTCAGGTAAGAAACGCCACCTAATCACTGACACCAAAGAAAATTACACATATACACACGCACGCACGCACGCACGCACACACACACCACACACACACACACACACACACACACACACACCACAGAGCCGAGAGAGAAGTATAACTGAAGGAACGGTTAGTGATGTTCCCACCTGAACCAGTTTTATCAAGTCCCACTTAGTCTGTTCAGAATACGTAGGCTCCAAAAAGTCGTATTTCTCTCCTATTTAAAGCCACAAAGTCACTAAAACGGCCGCAATGCCCAAACGAAACATCCTTCTATCTGGCAAACAATACTAGAGCTGCGAAAGCGGCACTTTTCCACCTCATCGGCGAACACGAACATAGAGGGGGGGGGGGGGGAGCCGGGGTGGTCGAATGGTAGAGCGTTGGACTTTTATTGCTCGGGTCGTGAGTTTGTATCCCGGCTGGGGCCAAATATTTGTGCTGGCTTTTTCATCGTTGCCCCGTCTTTGATATCACCCGTATGTGGTGGAAAAGGACGTTAAACTCCCAAACACCCACCCCACCCACCAACATAGAGGCTTCAACATATTTGCAAAACCATACCGCACGCTTTCGCCAAGGCTGTTTTGAGAGAGGAGATCCGTTACACAAAGGAATTCATTCTTGTACATGACAGCTTTCGTCAGTCAGTAGACGGCTCCACAAATTAAATCCCTCATCTTCTGCGTGGATTGAGATTTTCAAAAACTGGGGTCCAAATGATGATCAGGCTGTCCGGCCGACATAGAACACCAGTCTGTAGGCGTGTGACGTTCGTGTGACGGGAAATGAAGAACGTGTTTTGAAAGGCGCGTGAACTAAAGCTGTTTTGTTGTTCGGAAATAGAGCGCTTCTGGAACGCGGAGGATTCAGGTGTCGTGTGTGTCTGTGTGTGTGTGTGTGTGGGGGGGGGGGGGGGGGGGGGCACCAGGTGTGTGTGTCGGTGTGTGTGTCGGTGTTTGTGTTTGCCATAAAGAAAGGTGATCCGGCGTCGCCGCAATCGGCTTGGACAATACAAACATCAGTTTAACATTGCAGACACTGATCAAAGTTCGTGTGTGTGTGTGTGTGTGTGTGTGTGTGTGTGTGTGTGTGTGTGTGTGTGTGTGTGTGTGTGTGTGATATCCCAGTGATTGTGTGTGTGTGTGTGTGTGTGTGTGTGTGTGTGTGTGTGTGTGTGTGTGAGAGAGAGAGAGAGCCTCGGAGAGAGAGAGGAGAGAGAGAGAGAGACACTACACAGACGACACTAAAATGGCTACACACACACACACACACACACACACACACACACACACACACACACACACATCAGCACAGAACGGTAACCAGCAGCATACATTCCGATCAAACATGGGCTTCAGCTGACATACGTACCGTCACTAGTAACGTTATACTCCCGTGGAGTCATCACTCAAACACGATTAGCGAGACGTCGGAGCGAATAAATTAATCAGCAGGCTTCACTAAGTGTGACTAATGAAAACAAGCCACTCTCAGTACTCTTAGTCATAACACTGACTCTCTACACTGTGGAGCGCACATGTGCCGGGCCGGCGTGCGATATACACTGACTGTCTGTAGCGTAGGCTACTATGATATGCACGTGATGTAGTAAAGTACTGTATTTGTGAAGACAAGAATAGGTGTTGCGTTACTGAGGATATAACTAGTTTTTGTATGATTACGAACACAATTACACGGTGCTGTGCGAGTTTCGATTTGCTTCCTCATAAATGAACAGTGTGTGTGTGTGTGTGTGTGTGTGTGTGTGTGTGTGTGTGTGTGTGTGTGTGTGTGTGTGTGTGTGACGTTTGGCGTACGATATGCACTGACTGTAGTGTGGGCTACCACTGATCTGCACGTGTTACAGCAAAGTACTGTATTTGTCAAGACAAAAATAGGTGTTGTGTTACTGAGGGTATCGAGTCACTAGATTTTTCTGTCATCAGATTACAAGCACAAAATTATACACTGATGTGCTTTGATTTGCTTCTATAAATGAAAGTGTGTGTGTGTGTGTGTGTGTGTGTGTGTGTGTGTGTGTGTGTGTGTGTGTGTGTGTGTGTGTGTGTCTCTCTCTCTCTCTCTCTCTCTCTCTCTAAGTGCTAATTTAGAATTCTCACATCTCACATCCAATCGACGCCCCAGATCAAGACAACTGTCCACTTTCCAATTAAACAACGGAAGAACCACGTCAGCTGAGTGATGAAACCGGCCTGCGACCTCAGTCTCCCTCTCCCAGGTTCTGTCCTGGCTCCCAAAAGACTGACGACACGGCGGCGCCAGGCGCGGCCGGTTGCACGTACTGCTCGGCAGATCGGAAGTAGGTCGCCCGCACGTGCTCTCACATAGACAGTGGTCGAGCGCTGGGAAGTTTGTTCTAGCGGCTATTGCGTGTTCACTGAGGGTAATGACTGGAGGGAACCATTTGGCAGCACGCCATTAGTCGGCTCATATTCTTGGTTGGGTTCATAGGCACCTTTCATGATGTTTGTGAAGATACGGGTTTTGTTTTGTTTTTCTTCTTCTTCAGTCTCTTCTCCTTCTTCTTTTCTCTCCTCTCTTAAACCTTGTTTTATTGTCTTCCTTTTTATTTTAGTCCTGCGAAAAAGGACTTTGATTAGTCGCGAAATAGTCTTTGTTCCTTGCGCGGCGTCAGTTAAGCCCTAACTAACTATTCTCTCTTCTCTTTTTTTTTTCTCTGTGTCCTTCTCTCTTTCCGAGGCTGTGTGTCTTTGTTTCTCAGTGTTTTGTTTTTAAAACAAGTCCATTGGATTCTCTTTTCAAAACTACAGACGAAGAAGGAAATATTCCAATTATTAAACTCTGCCGAACACCACTATGACTATATCAACGGTTGCGGCGTGATAAGATAACAAATGTGAGGTGAGTTTTTCGGGCTTTAAGCCGCGGAAGAACCAAAGACTAATTCACGGCTAAGTGTGCCTGCACTACGTGAAAAAAAAAAAATGTAACTTTGGACAAATGATGCACGCTGGTCTACGCTGGCAGTATAAACCTAGGACATGCAGAAGACCTTGCACCTTACCCGGCTTCATGCTAATTTATCGAACTCCCGATTACAAAAAATAGCGTAGAAAACGAACAACAATTACAACTAGGTCAAACAAACATAAATACTAAGCACATATCCAGCAAATGTAATATAATAAGAAAACGGATAAGGGAGAAGAAGAAGAACGGATACGAAGAATGCAGAATACAGACATCTTATTGGCTATTGAGCTGCTGGCCGAAATTAAGATTCAAAGATTCAAAGATTTTATTCCTTTCTCCCCATTTGGGGTATGGAGGAATGTCAAGTAATGCATCGTACATGATCCTCATACGTACAGAATTACAAAAACACATGTAGGACGGAAGAAATCACAACAGTCCAAACTGCACATCGCATATGTTACAAAAGAACAAACAAAAACAATAATTCACGTGTGTGAGGTGAAACATGTCAACATAGTTACAAACGTATCTACATGACATACTAGATGATTTTACTATTTCTAAAAAAAAACAATAGTGCAAGTGTGTGAGGTGAAACATGAAGAATGGACAGGGTTGTGCTTGAAAGTTAGAAGACTTGCAGTGCGGACAACTGAGTGGTTCGTCTTTGGTCTGTACGGAAATAGCAACAAACATTGAAGGACAAATTCTGCAGTGCAGTACATTCTGCAAATGTCTTCTACAGTAGTTGTTTAGTTTATTTTTAGCTTCGTTCAATGAAACCTGCAGCTGTCGATCTAAATATTTGCCATTCCTTTACACTCATGTGCATCACTTCCTCCATGTTTTCAGACAAGAACATTGCGCAAAAAGTCGACATTCACAGGAAACAGGCGGAAACAGGCGGAAATGACATTGGTGCTAGCAAAGAGGATGCATCTGAAAACCAGATTCCACTTCCGAAGATTTGCTTAAAGGGAGGGTGGGTGGGTCCTTTTCCACCACGTAAGAAGATTTGCTTAAAGGCACACTGCACATCACGAAAAAATAAAAAAAGCAAATTTTGCCACTTACAATGCTGCTTGCGATTGAAGTGACAGTCCAATTCTTTTCACGTTGTGACCTGTAACAATCCCAAAACCGGTGTTCTTTAGGTTGTGTGTGTGTGTGTGTGTGTGTGTGTGTGTGTGTGTGTGTGTTGTGTGTGTGTGTGTGTGTGTGTGTGTGACGTCATTCATTGATGTCACTGTTTCTTGCTGTCTCATGAAGATTTTAAAGGCACGCGTAAATTACTGAGCGTGCTTACCTTTTACGTCATTGTCACGTTTCCGGGGATATATTTTAGGCTAATTTCAATGCTTCACACTTTTCCAGCTCGTTTTTTTTTTTGTTTTTTTCCACTGAAAATTTCACTTATGCCGAGCAGAAACTGGAAAAACTGAAAACCCTGACAGCCGCAAAATAAA
>JACVVK020000427.1:222500-235000 GCA_018292915.2 Batillaria attramentaria | reverse complement strand
CTCTTGAACAGCTCCACACAACTTCACGACGAACAACTATACCGGATATGACTCTGACTGAATAACATTTCCATATTTCTGCAACTTTTCCGATTCTGTTTTTCTCAGGACTAGCTTTTGTAAAACTGTTGCTGATAGTAAAGAGTCAGTTGTAGTTTTTATCGTTTAATCTTTGATTCGAATTGCGAAAAAAAAAAAAAAAGTTTTCCTGATCGAAAATGAATCTTTTCCCCCATTTTCTCTGAAAACGTACTTTTTCTTGACTTATTCTGAAAACTAAAAACCTACCCTTATTAACAGAGAAGCCCCCTCAAACAACATAACGTGGATGCGGTTTCACTGAACTTGAGTGTGCGTCGAGAAAAACGTTTAAGTGATAATTTGAAAGGAAATCAAATAACCCGTTACAAGTTAAAAACGCATAACATTCGCAAACGCCTCAGATAGAGGCGAGGTAAAAATAATAATGATAATAAAGAAGACTTATATGGCGCCTATACATGTAAATGACAGGCTCTAAGCGCCGTACATCATAACTCCATACACCGCACAATAAACAACTTTCATACACATCCACAGACACACAAGGAACATTAATTTTAAACAATAACACTCAACAAGCAGGCTGATGTGGTGTGGAAGGGCAGGGTAGATCAGTAATCAGTTTTAAATAGATGGGTTTTAAGGCAGCGTTTGAAACTGGCACTGGACTCTGTGTGTCTAAGTGGTTTAGGAAGCTGATTCCAAAGGGCTGCAGCCTGAAAGGAAAAGGATCTCTGACCATATGTTTTAGTTCTTACTGAGGTGGTGCGCAGAACTTTAGTGTCAGAGGAGCTAAAAACCCAGAACAAAAAAACAAAACAAAACAACAACAACAAAAAACAACCCTCTGGTTCTGGTTATCAGACCCTGCGTAGATTAAAAAAAAACACACAAAAAAAACACCGACCATTTTCACGCCCAAACATTTTTCTCTTGATTGGGGCTTTTCCGAGTTCCAGAATTAAAAAAGAAAAAGGAATTTGAATTACAGCGCATCCTATTCTAAATTACTGATTTTTTAATGCTCAGGTAACAAAGGTAGACTATCTAAATCGCTGCACGTTACACTCTTACTTAGCACACCTGTCCGGCACATTAGCCGAATGGTAGAGCGTTGGGCTCTCAATGCTGATGTCGTGAGTTCGAGTCCCGGCTGAGGCCAAATATTTGTGCTGGCCTTTTCCTCGTTACCCTTACGTGGTGGAAAAGGACGTTAAATTCCCAAACACCAAACTCACCCGCAGCGGGCGTACGTCAGTACTAGGGCACTACAGCGGTTGGGTGAGTGGGGCGGGGGTGTTTGGGAGTTGAACGTCCTTTTCCACCACGTACGGGTGATATCAAAGACAGGGCAACGAGAAAAAGACCAGCGCAAATACTTGGCCCCCAGCCGGGATTCGAACTCACGACCCGAGCATTGAAAGTCCAACGCTCTACCATTCGGCCACCCCGGCTACCCCTACAGCGGTTGGCTGCGTTTTAAAGTTTGGACACAGCGGTATTTGAGAACAATTACGGCATGCAGCAAAAACAAAAGCCTGTATTGGGAGCTTGGAGCATCCTATCCTTTACGTATCCACCGTCTATATTTTTCCCCATAGCGATGACTGATTGCACCTTGCGACCCCCTCACTGCTCTAATCTTGGCAGTATACATCCACCGGAAACCGAGACAGGGGGGATAACTGCCGACCTGGATGTAACTCATCGGGGCTGCATTCAGTCGACTCGAGTTTTTTTTTTTTTTTTTTTCATATTGTGCAAGTGAATCATTGAAAGATCGTGTGGATTACAGTGACTGCCGACCTCCGAAACTCTCCGGGGCTGCGTTTAGTCGACTCTATGTTATGTACTGTATACAAGAAGTGAATTTTTGAAGGGTTGTGTAGACACCGTAAACCGGGCCGCCAAGTTGAATACTGATAAGCTGATTGTTGTGCAGACTGTGTAGGCGGTTGTGCAGATTCGAAAACAGGCATATGTGGATAAATGAGTGAATTCTTTATTGATTTCAAACCCATGTTTACACTGCATTTTACTTTAAACTAAATGACATTACATTATTGCAAAAAAAAAACAAAAAAAAACTACAAATACACACAAACTGATACTTGACACAACTAAGTACAAATGGAGCCGAAGATCGTCCTAGTGCACTGTCCTTGGACGTCACTGCCATTTTTCTGCCTGTTCTACGTGATTTGGAGTGACTGGACTTGAAAATACACTGTTGCGGGAAAATCGAATTTCCCTCTGACCAACAGTGGCGCCGAGGCTGTGAAGGCAGGAAGTAGAGTCAGTTGAACCGTAGAAAATAGCTGTGATATTTTTGCCTCTGTGCAATTGGATCGTGCACTTCACAGTGGTAAATGCAGGCCGTGAAGCTTTCTAAAAAGCAGCCTTGGGCCATTTTGTCCACGATGAAAAGATTAATGTACATTGTCATACTGCACACAAAAAAGGGGGAAAAAAGCCCCCCCCCCCCCTTCCTCCTTTGCCTTGTCTCTTCTCTTTCTAGGTCAGATCGCGATGACACACTCCCTCCCAACCCCAACCCCACCCCCCGAAGGCGGAAACTGGTGCAGTCTCCGGTGATTTAGTGCTATTGGCTAAACGCGAAAATTGCTCATAATGACTGTGTGGGTTATTGCGGTCTCCGCCAGAGAATCATCCCGCAAAAACCTCTGAAGCCACGCGGCTTCCACGAGATATGATTGTAGGTCGCGCGACAGTTCAGCAGTTGGCGGGTATCCCTGCGCTTGGACGGAGAAGCCCACTCGCGATCCAACCCATCTCTCGCACGCCTCAGTCCGCAACGTTGTCTTTGACACTGTTCTAACGTTTGGGCTACGTAACAGAGATGCAAGTTTGGAGGAAGACGCTATATATTCCTCTTACACATAACGCTGCTGCAGAAATGCTTTAAAATTCACCAAAAAATTCACAAAAATCAGGCAGCCATAGACTCACGCGTAAAGTAAATTTCAACAAATTCCAATGCTCCGTTTTTTGGCAATGTTGGCAGCGACCACATACCCCCTCATTGCACGGTCGTCTGCTGGCTCCTGTGCCAGCCGCGCATGAATACAAATAGTCCACAAGCCAGGCTCATTTTCCCCTAATTTTACTATTACCTGGCTTGAAACTTGTTTACAAAGCGAACAAAAAGCACCAGATTGCCATTTTTTACTCTGCACACAAATTTTAAAAGGGGCAAAGATTTTCTACTATATTTACCGCTCTGTAACCTGTTAATGTCCACAAGGGCCCTGTCACGCCCTTTTAAAGTTTCAAGACGTATGACAGGCATACAACTTCGTGTGGAAAGCCCTAAATAACTAACTAACTCACTCGTGTGGAAAGCTTTTCATCGAATGTGCCGCTTCATCCGTCAGCGCATCAGAATCAGTCACTTGCGTCACAATATAGCATCTGAACACATTGTCGTGACTCTGGCCGGCGTAACGTTGTTCTACAAGTGTACCGCCTACCGAGCAGACGACGTCATTGGATTGAAGACCAGCTAGACGGAGTTGATTGGTGGTTATTTTTACAAGATTTTTCGAGTCCCAGTCTGCTGACGAATGGACCGTGGACTCAGAGAAAGTCGTATTTATTTAATAGTAGAAGCCCCAAAGTCGAGAAAACGGTCGCGATGGTCGATCGAAACTTTTTTTTAAAAATCAGTCTCAGAGCTTCGAAAGCAACGGTTTTCCAACTCAGCGCCATTACGAACATAGATGCATTAAGGCTGATCTTCGACTACTACAGGGCCGTAGCAGCCCTACCGGCCACTCCGGCCATGGCCGGACCACTTTTTGGCCAAAAAAAACAAACAAAAAAACTCGTCTTCATGAGTTTCAGCGGTGTGTTAGGAGGAAGGAGGGGGCTTGACTTAGATCGCATATCGGCAGCATAAATCGAAAAATTGTCGCGTTTGTAGTTTTGCTTGTGGATACATTTGTCAAATACAGTTAGGAGGGTTTCTAAAGCAAAAGTTCTTCCAAAATAAAACCTCTTCATCAAAATGTTTTTTTTGACTTGCGTTTCCCCGTTCAAACAAGTAACAAGTAATTCTTTTGTTTTCCGTTGAAGTTGAGGAGAACATAATGGTCAGGGAGCGTACCTTTTTATTTATTTATTTTTTTTACGGCCGGAGCACTTTTAGGAGCTGTGCTACGGCTCTGCACTAATCAGTTGTTTGCCTGGCAGCCTATGGTGTTATCGCCGAGGCTTTGTTCCTGCAAGCTACATCTCGGATTCTTCACCAAATCTGATTTTTCTGTAGGCGCAGGCCATCCATGATGCTTGCTGGCCGGCCGGCGAGGCTGTCTAAGTTTTATAAGAGCAGATCGTATAAACACTGAAAACTAAACCCATAGGTCAACAAAAGACGCCATTAAATGTCAGTACTGCCTTTTTTTTAAGTGAAAGATGAAAGATAAGTTTTTTGTGTTTTTTGTTACAATTGTTGGAAACGATCATTTAGACAAACATAATTTTCCCCCGTTGCCGCAAACACACGCTGCATCCATCATAGAGAGACTAAAAAAAGTCATCATGCACGGGTGATACACGTATACTGGCTGAGCGACTGATGAGCTGTAAATGTCGGGATGTGCCTACAGCTGGGTCCCGCTAGTCACACATGACATTATTGTGGACACGACGCATCACGTCCGCCCGAACTGTGTCCACAAACAAACGGCATAGGATATAATGCTGGACTTCTTCATTTATTTTTTCCCGGAGCATATTTTCGATGATCCATTTAATGCCGGGACGACTGGTGTGGCATTGCAAATTTCAATCTAAAAATGCAAAATTTGAAATTCGGAATTTGAGTGAGAATCCTAAATTTCAAATTCCATGGGGAACCCGCCCGGGGTAATGATAATAATATTACTACTACTACTACTACTACTACTACTACTACTATAAGCACATTGATATAGGCGCTAATTCCAAATATTTGGCGCAAAGCACCGCGAGCTGAACCCATCACGCACGCTCACGTAAATCACACGCATTCTCTCATACAGTGGGCTGCGGCCGGCTGATGGAGATGCCAGGTACAGAGTGAAACTATGATACGCCTGTGTCCACTTTGGGGCTTGTGTGCACTTCAGCTGAGACAAAAACAGTACGAGTCAGTCATTGAGTCAGGCCCATGTAGCCTCGGTACTAAACTTGTTTTGCTGTACTGCAGACGGATTAGATCTAAATCAAGAAAAAAAAAAGAAGAAGATCTTCTACTGCCAGGAAGCAAGTGAGATGGAGAACAACACAAGTGCCTGAGAGAGAGAGAGAGAGAGAGAGAGAGAGAGAGAGAGAGAGAGCCGGCGATAACGATCCTTTATTCTACAACGGAAGAAGTTATAGGCATACAAAGACCATTTCAGTTAAAGTTTGCCCGGCGTTGCTACACTACTATCAAAAAAAGAGAATTGAAAAGAAGAAAATGAAGAAAAGGGAAAAAACTACTTAAGACCAGGAAATCGCGCGCGCGCGCGCGCGCACACACACACACACACACACACACACACACACACACACACACACACACACACACACACACACACACACACACATCCGCACCGGCACACGCACGAACACACACACACACACACACACACACACACACACATCCGCACCGGCACACGCACGAACACACACACACACACACACACACACACACACACACACACACACACACACACACACACACACACACACACACACACACACACACACACACACAGAGAGAGAGAGAAAGAGAGAGTATATATAGATGGCACTACTGATCGTCCTCACAGACAGTACAGAACAGACAACGAGCAGGAAACTTAAGGCAGTACCATCTGCCGGTAAGTGGATGCCATACGGTACCCTTGCCCTCGGGGCATGGATCGAACACCTGCGGGCTGGTCAGTTTCAATTTCTGTCGACTGGTGCAGCCGCGGGCGCCAGAATCTGTCGTTGCCACCACTACAGAAATAAGCCACTTTGTATGTAGATAGAGAATGGAATGGGTCGTACTGAATTGTGCCTCGTTAAAATAAATGAATTACTAATTTAAGTCACAAGAGAACATTCGATGGTTTCCTTCCAAAAGGTACTATCGATGAAGATAGAAAGTAGAAGAGTCGGTGTGTGTCCGTATGTGCCGCGGCGGGCTGGTCAGTCTGTGACTCTGTGTGTGTGTCAGTGTGTCACAGTGTGTCAGTGTGTGTGTGTGTGTGTGTGTGTGTGTGTGTGTGTGTGTGTGTGTGTGTGTGTGTGTGTGTGTGAGAGAGAGAGAGAGAGAGAGAGAGAGAGAGAGAGAGAGGAGAGACAAACAACCATGACAATCTTCAATGATCTTTATTTTCCAACCTGACCCCGGCCGCTGCCGCCGTGTAAAAATACCGCCATGGCCGTGTTCGAACTTGCCGGCGTTGCTAAACTACGAGATTATGAGCAAAGAAAGAAAAATCTATAAGCTACAGGAATATAGGGGGGGGGGGGAGAGGGGGGGGCGAGAGAGAGACAGAGAGAGAGGTCTCTAATCTACCGTACCTCAAACGGCACAACTGATATTCAACCACATCACGGAGTAATAACAGACTTTCTACTTAATAAATATCTATTTCCATTTAACTGTAGAATATACCGAAAAAGGCCACAAACCCACAAAAATCATTCATCTTCACAACTTTTGGTAAACTGCCGCTTCAAAGCCCCGAAATGCCGTCACACCACATCACAGAGTGATGCCCGAATAGGACAGTAGGAGGCCCTGAATTATCCCCCTTGTCGGTGTATAACGCCCCTTGAAAATCGTCCATGCTGCGATAATAAGGTGAAATGGACAATTTCCAGTCAAACGATGACACCCTAACAGACCCGGGGCTGTGCTGCTTACATCAATCGAGAGTGTGCGGAGCCGCACTGAGGGACAACATCTACTGTTATAGCGTTGATGTTATCTGCGAAACGTTTTTGACTTCAAGTTCAGTTTGAAAAAGAATACATTTCTTCTTTAACTGACAGAAATAACGAGAGAAGCTGTACAGTATTTCCAGTAACACAGTGATGTACACTGAAACGGATTCACGAGGCAAACGCAGGAAGAGATTTTTTCAGAGCACCAGCGATCTGGGAGATATAGAACGCCGGGAACACAGAGACGGGGTAACATAGCTCTGACCCGTAGAAACGAGTCTGTTTTCCCGGAGGCCCTATGTTCCCAGTGTTTTAAGCCTGCTCTTAACTGGGCACAGCTCACGACACACACGTGTGCACATACCAGTCGTTGCGCTCGGTGTGTCTACTACAGTAACTACAAAACTGAACACAGCTGTGCTCGGTGACAAACCGATTGAAGATGCACTGTCCGCCATGTTTGCGTGCCGAGTGACGTAGTACAGCAAATCAGAATCTGTTGTGGAAACTGACCACAGTCACAGTTGTGGCTATTTGAAATCCAGGTTGCTGTGATGACGCCACAGCGGCGGAAACCCCCACAAATCACAGCTGTGTCACAACTGTGGACAGCACTGTGGCGCTCCGCAGTCGGTGCCCAGTTAAGAGCCGGCTTTATGTTACCGGCGCTTGGTTGTTGTGGTTTTGTTTGTTGTTGTTGTTTGTTGTTGTTTGTTGTTTATTCTAACCCGCTAGGGTTCTGCCCAACCCTAGAGTGGCTAGGATTAGCGTTAGGATTTAAGGTTAGGGTTAGGTTTAGGTTCAGGGGTTAGGAGGGTGGGTGGGTGTTTGGGGGTTTAACTCAGGGGTTAGGAAGCTCCGGGAACATAGACATGTGGTAACATCAACACGCTCCCGTTGTTTGCAGGTGTCCTTTTCCACCACAAATCATGAATGATATATAAAAAAACGGGGCAAAGAGGAAACTGAAAACACCAACTGAACAGCACATTTTTGTTGTTGTTTCTCAAACTGTTTTTGGCCGCAGATATTTTCGTATAGAGACACATCAATACGTGGATTTTTCGACCCCATACTTCAGAAACACGGCCTCTGTACGGCAAGCATGACAAAAACAAAGAGAGACATTGCTGGCAAACAAACGGATTCGTGAGTACAACGTAGCAAGCATGTCTGGGGTTTTTTGTTTGTTTGTTTGTTTTTTTGCCGGCTCCAGTGGTGTTCCTCCCAGGTAATGGGTGGAATCCACGGAGGGCTCGAAAGCTGGGGCAATTTTTTTTTTCTTCTTTTTTTTTTTGCTGCCCCAACTCTTTGCCAACTCCAGTGGAGTTCCTCCCAGGTCATGGGTGGAACCCACGGAGGACTCGGAAGCTGGGACAATTTTTTTTATTATGCATGATGATGGAGATGAGGATGATAGTAAGATGATGCTATGGAGGTCCATGTGGTTTGGGACTGCGGGACAGGGCCGCATTCCACGCTTCCTATCATAAATATCCCGGCATTCACCAGGCCCGGTAACTACGGCACCTGCGGTGCCGGCCGTGTAATCATCCACACCATAAGACGTGTCATACTAAGGGAAGCACCCCCAAAGTCGCACCCGTGAAGTGGGTGAAGCTCGGCTGTGTGGCAACAGCCTCCCCATTGGGCCCATAGCACACCCGCTCTGGGTAGGAGCCGACCGAGGTAGGAAAAATCCCACTTGCCTCGGCTGGGATTCGAACCCGGGTCTCCCGGTCCATAGTCCGAAGTGCTAACCACTACACTACGGGGGCCGGTGCTGGGGCAATTTTTATTATGCATGAGGATGGAGATGAGGATGATGGTAAGATGATACCATGGAGGTCCATGTGGTTTGGGACTGCGGGACAGGGCCGCATTCCACGCTTCCTGTCTCAAATATCCCAGCGTTCACCAGGCCCGGGAACTACGGCACCTGCGGTCATAAGACCTGTCATACCAAGGGAAGCACCCCAAAAGTCGCACCTGTGAAGTGGGTGAATCTCGGCTGTGTGGCAACAGCCTCCCCATTGGGCCCATAGCACACCCGCTCTGGGTAGGAGCCGACCTAGGTAGGAAAAATCCCTCTTGCCTCGGCTGGGATTCGAACCCAGGTCTCCCGGTCCATGGTCCGAAGTGCTAACCACTACACTACGGGGGCCGGTACACATCTGGATTTTTATACAGCACCGGAAGAGTTGTTTGGTTAGACAGGAATCCGGCGGGGGGGGAAAAAAAGGAGGCGATATCCATGAAAACAGTGACGCGCAAAATTCACACCAGGCGGTTTTCAAAAAAACAAAATGCTGACATTTTATACGGCCCTAGGGAAAAATCTCCTGTAGATCCAATGTTTATGAAATGGTCATTTTCTGTCCAAAATAACAAATTTGCACTATTCAGCTTGCGGGTAAAATGTCAAATTGCCGTGTGTTTTATCGATTGTCTCGCTTTGTAACAGGCGGAATGACATGAAGCTGGTGAAAAACGGGAAATGTCAATGCAGCAGGTGTTATGAGGCACCAGAGAAAAAAAAAAGCATTCTTCTTGATCATCATCATTTCAAACAGCGGCGGCTATGTACAGCGCACTGTTGCTATTCCCGTGATGGTGATCAAGTAAAAATGTGACAGTGCAGCGAAGTTAGTGTTGTGGTGGCCAAAGAATACAAATGTACGAGGTCTCAAAATGCCTATATATTCCCTTTTAGCCTCAGGCATCATAGTCACCCCTAGAAGTGCTTCAATCTGTAAACAAGCATTAGCATGCAAAGACCATTCTGACAGCAGTTTAAGATATTTTGAATGTCTCCTTTCCGCTCAGGCCTTTCTCTTTAGGCCAGACAGCCGCTTCATCCTAATCCGCTCGCGTCGCTTTTGCCCCTCTCCTGCGCAAAAGTCCAAATTTCACTGGCAGCTTGCCTCTTGTTGCGACCCCGTGACCTGCACTTTGGCCTACAAAATACAAAAATCACGAAAATCATTCACGACAACAAAAAGCATTACAAACTAGTACACTCGCCAAACAGGATTCTCCAAATAAACACCAAAAGTGACCCCACGGTCAATTGGTGTCCTTACGCCTGTTGTTGGTAATCAGGGATTGAAACAGCCATTTTGATGGGGGTGGTGCTGGCGGGGGGGGGGGGGGGGGGGGGGGGACACATCTGACTGTGACTGTGGCGGACAAATTACGCACAGACAGGGGCAACATTAGGAGACCTACAACAGATTATTTTAGGCTCTGCAGAAGCTCAGGTGTTCAACTCGCCTTTCGGTTGCAAGCAAGATCTTGCTGATCTCTCTCTCTCTCTCTCTCTGTTTTGTGGGGAACCGGGATAGCCGAATGGTAGAGCGTTGGACTCTCAATGATCAGGTCGTGAGTTTGAATCCAGGCTGGGATCAAATATTTGTACAGTAGTGACTTTTTTTCCCCTCGTGCCCCCGTCTTCGATATCACCCTGACGTGATGGAAATGGACGTCAAACTCCCACCCCACCCCACTAATCCCCTCTGTGTTTTGTGATATAGTGTCAGTACTGGTCTGTCCACCCCTTGTCGTGGGGTAGTGGCTTGTGTACCTCAATGACTCAGAGAGCTATGCCAGCGGGAGCACATGCTCCTGGCAGGGTCACCCAAGCTGGACAGGTCGAAGGGTGGAGGTCAGACGAACGTGGACCACCTCTCCCAGAGGCTAAACGGGTTTGCGTAGGGTTACCTGTAAAAACATCAAGTTACTGAAGCAATAGAAGAACCAATTGGACTGGAGTGGCAAGAATAGCCCAGAATCAGTAGAGTGCGATGGCGAAGGGTTGTCGATGGCCTATGCTCCACTTGGAGCTAGGGGCCTAAGTAAGTATGTAAGTAGTCAGTACAGGTGAAAACACACAACGTGACGCGACAGAGAAGCAGAACGTAATAATAATGTGTCAACATGAGTCACACCCACGGGAGACAAACCGCCAGTACCCGGTCAGTACGTGACAACGCAAGAACCACAGTGTCAACACATCCTTGGTACCATTAGCGTGAACAATCAGCATGATAAGGTAGCGCCTAACTCCATGGTCATCACGCCTGTAGACCCATGGCAGGCTGAGCCGTCCCTCCTTCAGCTTTGTGCTGCTCAGTTGCAACCCTGTACCCGGGTCCTCACTTCTCTTGGCCCCTACGATGACGGCCAAATCGGGCTAACCGAGACCGAGCCGAGCTAAGTAACAGCTAAGAAGGAAAAAAATTCAAATACTCGGTGACAAGGAAAGTGGACAGTTGCGAACAACTTTGAGGTCCCGGTGTTATTTCACAGTGTGCACAGAAGCGATGAAAACTGTCGCATTCACCAGCACAGTACATTTTCAGCCTGGTTTAGAGTATTGCCTGCATGTGTTGTCTCCCTTGCCACAACAAGCATGCATTTTTCGTGGCAGAGCACAAAGCTCTCACGAAAAATGCATGTTTGCTGCGGATCTGTGTATGCACGAGGGACAACTCATGCAGGAAATAATCTCTAAACAGGCTGAAAATGTACTGTGCTGGTAAAATGCGACAGTTTTCACCGCTACTGTGAAATAACACTGGGACCTCAAAGTTGTTCGCAACTGTCCACTTTCCTTGTCACCGAGCATTTTTGTTTTTTTTTCCATCTTAGGTATCACTTAGCTCGGCTCGGTCTCGGTTAGCCCGACTTGGCAGTCATCGCAGGGACCAAGAGAAGCGAGGACCCGGGTACAGGGTTGGCTCAGTTGGTATAGTTCGCCTGTTGAGGGGGTGCAGATGTATACCAGTCATTTGCAGGGGAAGAAAATGTACACCAGCTGCGCGTGACGGGGTTCAAATGTTTGGGGCTCACGAGTTGAAGTCACGTGACAGCTAACTTTGTTTTATGAATGGAACTTAAAACGAAAGCATTCAACGAATGTGGCTATCAGATGGTCGTGAGAATTGTATGTGCGTGAATAGTATCTGTCGTGATTTGTTAGCGTTTCGCTTTCCGGCAACGAGCCTTTACGATGCAAATAGCATCGCGAGAGGTGACCGGACTGAAGGGCGGGATACAATCGCCCCGCTGAGTAGAGAAGGAATACATTTGCTCCCCCTGCATATGACTGGTATGCATTTGCACCCCTTAGCGTGCGAACTAGACCATCTGAGCCTTTGTGCTAGGAGTCCACTGTTTTAAAAGTGGCTATTATTTTTTAGGTTTAAGAATAAGTACCAACGGTTAATCGTATATCTGCAGTTTAGGAATCATTCATAACTGACGATTTTCAGCACGAGAAATCATTGATAACCTTATATTACTGACGTTAAATACATGCGTGAAGTTTGCAAGGACGCTGTTGTTTAACCCAGCCTCGGTTGTTTTTTTTCTGTTGTCGTGTCTTGATTTCTTTCTCTACATTTCATACCTACCTGTGCTTTTAAACAAACAAACAAACAAAGAAGCAATACAACAACAACAAAGAAGCACGTACAACAATAACAACAACAAAACAAATAAATAAACTCTATCTTTTCGGAGATCTACCATTG
>JACVVK020000427.1:217500-220000 GCA_018292915.2 Batillaria attramentaria | reverse complement strand
GGTGGTTGAGGGAGTTACTCTTGGGTTTTAAAGAGGCTTGAAATGTGAAAAATTTGAAACAAAAAAAAAAAAAAAACCTTGTTCACAGCTGGGATGAGGTATAGCATAGTATAGCATAACCCCAGTCACGTGACTAAGAGGTCGAGGTCGTAAGAGCTATCATTGGCTTGGTTCCCGGGTTAAGTATAGCACAAAAGACAGTTTGAAGAACACACAATATTGTTGTGAGTTCCGAATCAGGTCTCATTTGTGATCAGTGCAGGGGTTGAAATGCTTTCAAATTTTCAGCGAAGTCAGTATTGGTAGGAATACTTGTCATCGTGTTGAACTGGAAAAACAAGCACTTTTAAAAGTGTCTTTGAGAAGGGAAATGAATTAGTGTACATGTATAATGTCATTAATTTGCCATCACTCCTGAAAGAAACAAAGGTTAACCCATAGTTTACCGTGCCAGCTGTGACGGCCATTCAGCGACGCACTTGATAAGATTTGACGAGCTGCCGGCTATTAAGCCACTGCTTAACATGTTTGTAGTTTGTTGTTGTTGTTGTTGTTGATGTATAATAATAATAATAATAATTATCACATTAATAGAGGCGCTTTATCCCAGATATTTTGGCTGAAAGCGCCACGAGCTAAACCCAGCACGCACGCTCACGTGAATCACACGCATTCTCAGAGACACTGGACATCAGTGAACACATAACAATCACGTGCTGCGAAGGGCCAGCTCAGCAATTTAAGCTTCGGAATTTCATTAATTTCCGATTTTTGTGGGCTGAACATTTCGAAAGCAGGGGGGAGGGGGAGAGGGGGAGATGGGGGGGGGGGGGGTAGGGGACGGGGGGGGGGGGGGGGAAGGGGAGAGATGTCCGGAGTACGCGGAGGGAACCCCCGACGATCGGCCCGAATGAACGGTGCTACATACGAGAAAGAAAAATTCGTCGCCCTGAGTCGGACTCCAACCTGACCTCTCGCATTGCTGACAAAATCTTTACCACTAGACCGCCGACCGCCCGTTGTTGTTGTTGTTGTTGTTGGGCAGAAGTGCTGCTGGTGGCCGCAGGCACTGAGGTTTCTGGCAAAAGATCTTCGTATAATAATAATAATAATAATAATGAGTATTGTATAGGCGCTTTACCCAATTTCCTGAATCAGCTCAAAGCGCCGCGAACTGAACCCAACACGCACGCTCACGTGAATCACACGCATTCTCACACATAGTACAATCACGTGGTGCGAAGGGCCAGCTCAGCTATTTAAATTTCGGAATTTAGAATTGCATTTATTTTTCAAATTTGGTGGGCTGAACATTTCCAAAGCAGAGGGGGAGGAAGCCGGAGTACCCGGAGAGAACCCCCGACGATCGGCCCGAATGAACGGTGCCACATACGAGAAGGAAAAATTCTGTGCCCCGAGTGGGACTCGAACCTCTCACCTCTCGCATTGGTGACAGGTCTCTTAACCACTAGACCACCGACCGCCCCAAGGTGCTTTACGGCATCAGTTTTTCGCCGACCTCATTCTTTACAACCACCGTCCTCTAGCTTTTGCTTTACGCTGACTGTCAGAGCGCGTGTGTCTATATGTATTGGATACTCCTTTCAAGCGGTGTGCTGCGATGGTATCACTTTTCCTGCTAAAGAATGCATTGCTGCACTCACAAACAAGATACAGACAAACGGACCGTTTGTGTTTGACGAAGAGCAGACTTTTGTTTTGAGACAGGACAAAAGGCACATACTTTATCGCCAGGTTAAAGCACACACACACACACACACACACACACACACACACACACACACACACACACACACACACACACACACACACACACACACACACACACACACACACACACAACTGTGTGTCACACACACACACACACACACACAACTGTGTGTCACACACACACACACACACACACACACACACACACACACACACACACACACACACACACACACACACACACACACACACACACACACACACACACACGCACGCACGCACGCACGCACGAGGGCAGGCAGGCAGGCAGGCAGGCAGGCAGGCACGCACGCACGCACGCACGCACGCACGCACGCACGCACGCACGCACGCACGCACGCACGCACGCACACACACACACACACACACACACACACACACACACACACACACACACACACCTGTGTGTCCGTTATGCTGTTGCGTTAAATTAAGACTGTTGGTCAGGACAGTGAAATGCTGTTTCGATTCCAAAGATTTGCCGACTGACGATTGCTCTGAAGCAGACCCATGTGTTTGAAATTCATGTACGATTATGAGTCATAAGGAGTATGCACCAGTCATTATATCCTAGTAACGAGCTAGGAAAACTGCTTTTGTTTGCTTGTTTGTGTTTTTGTTTGTTGTTTTTGTTGATGTTTTGTTTTGTTATTTTGTTTTGCTTTTTGTTCTTGTTTTTTGTTGTTTATTTGTTTTATTTGTTGTTGTTTTGGTTTTGTTGTTGTTGTTT
>JACVVK020000427.1:210000-212500 GCA_018292915.2 Batillaria attramentaria | reverse complement strand
TTCCGCAGCGCGGCTACAGCGCCGCTACAGCGCGGCTCAACCGCTTTTCATGTGGACGCGGCCTTACTCCAGTGAGGCTTGAGCGGAAAGGAGATATTCATTTTTTTTAAACTCCTGTCAGGTGCGTGCCCTTGAATGGTGTGTGCATGATGATTTTTGTTTGTAGATTGAAGCATTTTTAGGGGTGACTATCACAGTGATGCCTTATGCCATTTTGAGAACTCGTACAATTGTGTCCTTCGGCCGACAGCCTCCATATAGTCACCTATGATGTACGACAGGCCCGCCATACTTAATCCAAGTCTGTCTTCCGCTCCGTGCCACTCGCTGATGTTTACGACAGCAGCCAGGAATAAATTCAGCACACATTCGAGGTTCCCGTGACACCCTATGCTCGTACGGTCGAAGGCTCATTACAACCGAGGTCAGGACTACGGCGGGTATAATATACAACAGTCTTACGTGGGATCAGCCGTAAGGCGATCGCTCTTTTACAGGGGATAAGCGGAGACAAGTGAAGCCATCTGATTGGATCGTCTTCATTAAAAGGTGGTATATTACGAAATATACACCGTGAGTTTATGTCAGCGGTAGGTGTCACTGAGTGATAAGGGATTAAGTTGAGAGTACTGTAGGATAAAGTTGTTTTGGGGGAGAGGATAAGCGTGGTGTGTGTGTGTGTGTGTGTGTGTGTGTGTGTGTGTGTGTGTGTGTGTGTGTGTGTGTGTGTGTGTGACAGGCAACGGGCCTTATAGAAAATGGTATACAAGGCGCGCAAACCCTTTTGATGATTTGAAATTGAAAGGAAGAAGAAGAAGAAGAAGAAGAAGAAGAGAGAGAGAGAGAGAGAGAGTCCTCCTCACGATTTTCAGTGCAGTTCCGTCCCCACCCCATCCCGTACCTTACCTACCAACACCTCACACTTACAAAGCGTTGCAAAGCAAACAACAAAAAATACCAACCAACCCACCAAAGAAACAAATAACAATTTCCTCAATAACAAAATGAATGGTACTGCTTACCTTACCTAACTTTGCACAGCACGTACCTCTCAGCTCTCCACCATCATCACCGCATCCGGCACTAATGGCCCTGATTGACTATAGCCCGACCCCCCGACCTTATCAGGACCTAATTGGGCACCCGAGGAAACGGCATTACCGCAGAGAGCCGCGGCCAGGCAGACCCTGGAAGCAGTAAATCTGCTATCGAACCAGAAAACCAGCTGACCTAATGAATAGCGCTGCAGGTCTTCGGACACCCTGTGGATCTAACTCTGTGCTTACACGTGGAAGTCATCTCTAAGGTACGGATTCAACGGAATGGCAAGTGTGGGCATAGAGTTAGATGCGAGGGGGTGGCCTAGGCTAGAGGTCTTGTTGGGGTGTATAGCGATGGACGCGTTGGGGAAGAGAAGGATGGGGAAAATGGTGACGGCTACACAGGAGGGGAGGAGGAGAAGATTCCTTTCTGATGGACCACACTTGGGCAACAGGAAACGCAAAAATCCCACCAAACGAGTCAACCAGGCAGGGTGGCGTGGTGTTCGGGAGTTTAACGTCCTTTTCCACCACGTAAGGATGATATCAAAGACCAGAACAAATATTTGACCCCAGCCGGGATTCGAACTCACGACCCGACCAGTAGTCAACCAAGCAACCAGCCAGCCAACACCACGACCGACGACAACAACACAATTCAAAAACAAAACAAAAACATCCAAAAAAAAAAAAAAAACCCAAAAGAATCAATCAAACAACAAAATAATATTTTGAAAAAAACAACAACCAAAAACAACAACAACAACAACAAAAAGCCTGTTACCGACTGAGACTGCGGGTGGTCAACATCCCGAACTAGTGGGGGATCCGGGATAGCCGAATGGTAGAGCGCTGGACTTTCAATGCTCGGGTCGTGAGTTCGAAATTCTTTGTGCTGGCCTTTTTCTCGTCGCCCGGTCTTTGAAATCGCCCTTACTTGGTGGAAAAGGACGTTAAACTCCCAAACACCCACCCCACCCACCCCTAACTAGTGTAAGTCTTCTTCTTGAAAACCAGATGATGACACAAGCAGTGGTCCGGGTATGCGAACTGCAAACTACCTCCTCCCCACCCCCCACCCCTCCTCCTCCACCCCTTCTTCCTTTTCTTCCTGCCCGTCCATACTTTCCTTCCTTCCTTCCTTCCTGAGTGCCTGTGTGACTGAAGCTAAAAAACTTAGGCAACGGGGCAGACTTTTCTATTCACAGCACAGCATCTGATGTCTATGGTCTGCGCAGAATCGCACGTCCTCCCCGGAATAAAATAATGCATGGTCTCAGACCTGTCTGATTACCTCGCTCGCACACCATCTGCCCTGACGTCAGCAAGAATCGATGGAGGGGAACTTTTCTCTACTTCTCCGCCTTTCTTACATCCTCCACCCCATCACTCTACCGCGTCTGTGTGGACAGCTGAGGCGAAAGGTTTTTGGGTTTGGAGTGTGTGACCAATCGTCTGGT
>JACVVK020000427.1:92500-205000 GCA_018292915.2 Batillaria attramentaria | reverse complement strand
ATTATGTACTTAATAATAATAATAATAATAATGAGTATTGCATAGAAGCATTACCCAATTTCATGAATCGGCTCAAAGCGCCGCCAACTGAACCCAACACGCACGCTCACGTGAATCACACTCATTCTCTCACCCACTGGACATAAACACACTCACAATCACGTGGAGCGAAGGGTCACTGATCTCAGCCATTTAAATTTCGGAATTTAGAATTGCATTTATTTTTTCCGGCAAATTTGGTGGGCTGAACATTTCCAAAGCAGATATAATTATCCAATCGTCATTGTTATTGAAGTAGAGTATACGTTGCAGTAAAGAGTTTACTCCTCGTCCGTCATCGCTAAGCGGCTCTCTGTCGCAGCAAGAGCTTAGCGCATTTCAAATTGTACTTCTTCTTTGTAGTGTGAAACTGATCCATAGCTTGTATGCTGCAGCATCGCCATTAGTGCCTGTACACGGTGTAAGATATGCATTTCTTCATTACTGATGATCGATACTACACACAAAAACCCGGCCGGCCAGATCTGACGGACTCTTTTATCAAGATCCAGACACTTCAGCACGCAGGCGCCAGCGAGTGACACTCGGGGGTCTATTTGCATATGACCCGGAAGAGAAACCTTTTCAAGGGAGGCTGACCTTTTGGCCGTCAGGGATATAGCCGGTATCTCTATTTTGCGCGCCAGCAAGACCTCTGATGTGAAGACTACATCCCATGGTTTCGAATATACAAGAAAACGCCATAATTTCCTGTTACACACAATGCCGCACATGAAATTTTCGAAGAAGTGCATAAGAATTCACAAAATATCCCTAAAATGCTCCATTCAAAGAGTCATGTGTAGGGTGGTTTTAAATAAATTCCAATGTTCAATATCTTTGTAACGACACGGGATTTGGTCTAGTGGTTAAGGCATCCGACTTCGGATCCTGAGCTGCCTAGTTCGAGTCCCCGGTGGGCAGGAATATGGCGGGATTTGTCCTTACCATATCGAGTCAAATCCATGTACAGACTCGTTTACGGTGCCTGTCTCGCTTTCGTGTACACACGCACGCATATACATCAAGTGTGCAAGCTAAAAATCCCACGTTCATCTTTCGAAGAAGAGCAGGCTGTGGCCGGTGTCGTGGTAAAACAGAAATACTGTCGCACGCACCAGAGTGAATAGCAGGGTGGAGGGTTGTACATAAAGTAGCGCTTAGCGGCAGCAGGCTTTCACTGCTTCGTCCTCCAGCCCTGCGGCGCCGCGAGCATTTCAGCAGTGATGGATATGTGCGTCGAGGAGAAGTCTACCATACCACCATACCATACCAATGCTAACATGAACACCGGCTGACTTGATCCCATCACTTCTCGGTCGTCTGCTAGACTCTCGGGTCAACCGCGCATGAAGACAAATACTCAACTGACATGGCAGGCTCATCCCTCGCTGATTTCACTACTACCTGCTGTGAAACTGACTTACAAAACCAACAGCCAAAAAAAAAAAAAAAAAAAATGCCAGTTTTACTCTACACACAAAATTTGATAAGGGATAAAACTTCTCCTCGGTATCTAGCGGATTCGTTACTGCATGCCTAAGAAGCTGATAGTAGCATTGTCGTTCTTAGTATGCAGTTTAAAGGCCATGACAGCAGCAATTGATTTAATCTATAATAGTAACAATATTAAAACCTGAAGACTAAACTGATGTTAACATTATTACTGCCTTTCTCAAAGCGCAATAAAAAGGTAAATAGAATAATTTAAAATTTAAAAATCAATTTCTTCCGCACAATTTTTTTTAACGTTTTTAGTTGTTCTTACGTAGTGTACATTGAGTTAATGCGTTGTTTTTATGTTTGTTGTTGTTGTTGTTGTTGTTGTTTTTACTTCAGTTTTAGATTGTAAGGCGCCTAGAACTTATTCCCCGGTGATAGGCGCCCTATGATTATTATTATTATTATTATTATCCAGTCAGTTTTAAATGTATCATTTCACACTTCATTTCTACATTTTCATTCGCTCACTGCACGTGATTTACGATTCGCGCATTTTCCCATTCGCCATACTTGTTCCTAACGGCCCTTCCGTGCCGACATACAACGCTCCGAACTGGGAAACTCTGATTGCTCTGTCCACAGAAGTCCAGAAGCCAGCTATAAATATCCGATTACACGTGTGATATACAGTCTCCCGAACAGTCTGGGTAGCGTCCATCACCGAAGATTTTACGGGACAGAAAGCACGGTTCAGTCGAGAGCATATCTTGAAACTTTACGATCAAAATTCGCGAAGGCTTTAATTTTTCAGTTTGATTTGATAAGCTAAAGAGAACATTTAAAAAAATCGAAAAGAAGAAAGTCTATAAGAACCGATCCCTAATACGTATAGAACAAAAACCGTATTACTCACAGAAATTTTAATTTAAAATCAGACCAGACCGAATTTAAACACAAACTCTTTGATTGTGTTTATCGTCCACAACAACAGTCGAATAATATCTATGATATAATATCTATATTACAGTGGGCATATTTTAACATTTTCGGGATGCCGGTAAGGGAAATGCGGGCTGGACATAGTACGGCGCCACCCATTAAAAAAAAAATCCTCGATAAACTTTAAAACTGATTGTTTTTCATTCCGCGGTCCCTTCCGTGTGGAATGGGATTTTAAACGTGCACTTTTGATGTTGTGCGTGTGGGTGTACACGAATGCGAGACTGGCGCCGCAACAGAGTCTGCACGTCATTTTGATTAGATTTGGAAAGGAAAAAAAATCCAGCCAAATTCCTGCTCACCAGGGACTCGAAACAAGCAGCTCAGGATCTAACTTCGGATACCGTAACCACTGGACCAAATCCCGTATGACCTGAATGTTGTGGAAAAGGACGTTAAGCCCATGCACACAACTACCCACGAATTTCCTATTACTCATTTGAACTACCCCCTACCCCCCCCCCCACACACACACACACATACACATACATAGACCCCCCTCCCCCCGAAATAAAACAAACCGAAAAACAAAACAACAACAACAACAAAACCAACAACAACGACAACAGCAACAACAACAAACCAAAAGACCCAAAAAAAATTTCAGCCCAAGTCTCATGTGTAGTTTGGTTTGTAAAAAGCCAATAGTGTTCACACACACTAACAGACCCTAGCCGCGAAATAGTCTTTGTTGCTTGCGCGGCGTTAAGCCCTAAATAACTAACTAACTAACACTAACAGACCCGCCCATACAAGTTTTCCGAATGACACTCTTCCCGATATGCCCCCTACTATGACCAAAAAGTCGATATTGGGGCCCGAGACAGGTTCCAGTCGATTACAGTCCTAGCAACGGTTCTGCGCGGGATCTGCCACCAGTTCAAACACTTGTTAGATCAGATCGAAGTGCCCCCCCTTATCTGAATTCTCCCCTCTACTTTGTGTGGCGCCTTTTCGCTGGTGACAGGGAGTCAACACTCGGCACGTTCTAGATTTATTCTTCGGACGAAAAGGGACCAATGGGACGACGTTAATAAAGCGTCTTTATAAAAATAGGTCTTGGCCTGCGGTAAAGTTGGTGATTAAAAAGGGGAAAGCGGTTTGTTGCTTCTGGCGATGAAAGCTCACAAGAAATTGATTAACTGGGGATCGGAGAAGTACAGGCTTTGGTCTTTATTATCATCGCAACGTTGATCGCGTAGACGAGGAATTACTTCGTGATTGCTTTTATATGCTCAAGATATGGAACACATTTTGTTCGAATGAATCGTCAGTGAACTAAAAAAAAAAAAAAAAGGTGTGAATTATTCTTTATTCTGTATAATATTTTGATTTGGAGCTTGGAAAACACACAACAGCAGCAAAAACAACAAAAAAAAAAACAAACAAAAAAATGAATAATAATGATAAGAAACTAAATGCCGGGGATTTTCAACGCACGTAACGTAAGTATGAGTTCGATGAGTTTGCAAAGTGAAGAAAATCAGAAATTTGCATATCTCTCTCTCTCTCTCTCTCACACACACACACACACACACACACACACACACACACACACACACACACACACACACACACACACACACACACACACACACACACACCTGTCCACATACATGCACGTGTCCACACACACACACACACACACACACACACACACACACACACACACACACACACACACACACACACACACACACACACACACACACACACACACACACTCGTGTCCACACACACACACACACACACACACACACACACACACACACACACACACACACACACACACACACTATGTAATTTTCAAAAAAAACATTCTCAGCATTTGTCACAAGAAGTCGCTCTATTACAGAGAACAAATCAACAGATACACCGTTTATGACAAAAATGTGGTCCATGACCGGGGACATTGAGACATGTTGCACGTGAAACTCCGCTATTGATTTTGTGTCAGTGATAGCGCTGCCTGGTTTGACCGAATCGCGCGCAGCCAGGAAGAATTATTCAAACGTATGCACTTCACGTTCACACTGTCAGGCTATTATTTAAACGAGCTAAGTCCATCTTTGCTAAGCCAGCTTACGTTTTGGAACAGGTTTGCGCGTGAGCGTGCCTGTACGCTCGAAATACTCTTAACTTGATGATTAGTACAGCTCTTAATGCGAAACAATGGTGAAACATTCAAATTCTACGACTGTTGTTACACTAGTGAAATGAATGCTCAGTGTGGTCGCTGCGTCCGTCATCGAGTACGCTTGTGTTGGCTCAGTGCCAGCAATACAGACGCTGTCACTGTCCTGGTGCGTACTGATGGGGGGTGGTGTTATTTTGCCTACTATACTATTTGCCGCTGTACGAAACTGAAAAAGCGTGGTGCTGATTCAGTGCAAATGTATGCTGTAGAATCTGCTTGGTGAGTGCTTTCTTCCGATGTATAGTTCTTTTGACCTCTCCTCTTGCGGAAGGATGGGGTGTCGGGAACAAGCAAAGATTAAATGGCGCCAGTAAGTGGTTTATGACCCTAGACTGAGCACTACGCAAAGCCCGTACTGCTGTTAAGTCGATCGAGATTCGAACCTCGATCTTCCCTACCGTGTCCAACGCTCAGCCGATTAAATCACCTGAATCCCCCAGGGCCCGTATGTAAAACTCGAGGTTAATTTAACCCAAGGCTACGGGCTTAACCCAGACTAGGACAACCCCCCCCCCCCCCAAAAAAAAAAAAAAAAAAAAACACATAATTTTTTTTTTTTAAAGGAGGCGAAGAAAGGAAGAAATAAATCCTTCTATAACGGCTTAGGCATCTTGCTGGAACTGGACCCGCTTCGTGAGTTCAAACAAACAAAACAAAACCCAAAAAAAAAAGAAAAAAGAAATTAACCCTAGAGCTAATTTAGTTCGAGGTTAGACTCTAACCCGGGGCTAAACTCCCTAACCTCGACTTCTACATGCGGAGCCTGGTGCCCAGACGCCATGAAAATATTGAGTGGCCATGCAGAGTCGCCGTTTGCACGTCATTCTCGGATTCTGCAAAGGTAAACACACCACGGAGCACAAAGAAACACAAACAGATGGACACGCCTTGTGTGGATATCGGAGAGAAAACATGGCTGATGGACAAGAAACAGATCTTTTCCGGGGGGAGGAGGAAAGGCAATCACCTCCTATCGACCTCATGCTCTCTGTCTCTCTTTGTCTCTGTCTCTGTCTCTCTCGTGTTGGGTAAACACCTGATCTGATATCTCTCGACCTCCGTCATCCCGGCTGCTCGTCTAACGATCCCACCATCAGTTTGGCCTCGTCACTGCATCCCCCCCACCCCCTTATTGCCCCGCTCAAAATTCTCTGCCCTCACTCCTAAAAATGATAAATATGATGCTGTAAAAGAACACGGGCAATGGATTAACTTGACAAAGTTTCTTTGAGCATGTGATGCGAAACAAGCAAACAGATAGTCCAAGACGCAAATAGCCAATCCCAATACAGTCGCAAAACCTGCCAGTCCCAAAATAAAAAGCAACCAACCATTCAAAGACAATGAGAGGGAAAAACGAAAAAAAAAATCCAAAACAACAACAACAACAACAACAACAACAACAACACACACACACACACACACACACACACACACACACACACACACACACACACACACACACACACACACACACACACAACCAAAACTGAGAAAAGCTTTAAAAAAAAACTTTTCACGATGCGATCTCGAAAGTCGAGGAAAGATCAAAATGACTTGGGCTGGTTTATTTTCTTTTCATATTCCCCCTGCACCCTCCCCCCCCCCGAAACAACAACAACAACAACAAACCAACAACAACAAAGCCAAAAACAAATACCCCCGCCAAAACAACAAAACAAACAAACAAACAAAACCAACGAAACCAAAAAATGTTGGGTATCGTTTTTTAATAGCGTCCAAAACGAAACTTCCGCTCTGTGACGTACTTTGCGTTGTCATCTCTATTTGAAATAAATGTCTTACAGCCCTCAAAGACGTCCGCTGGCTGAACATACACGAGCTGCATGACAAGCTGGTCATCGTGACAGACGAGCCGAGCTTATTCTCAGCTGAGATTGGTTGGAAGACATGAGAGCCGGAGCGGTAACCAACTAATCTTTTTTTTCCGGGGAAGAGAGCCAGTCACCTCTTGTTGACCCCTAACAAGTCTTTCACAGTACGTAAAACGTGATTTGATATTCTCTTGCTCCATCACCCCTACTGCACCTCATCTGTCGTCCACATGGGGGGTTAGCCAGAAAAAGCGGGGAGCTATCCCTGTGGTATTCCGATTCAAAAGTTCCAATGATTACTCCCATGTGTGTGTGTGTGTGTGTGTGTGTGTGTGTGTGTGTGTGTGTGTGTGTGTGTGTGTGTGTGTTGTTTTTGTTTGTTTTGTTTTGTGTTTTTCTTTAATACTACCCGTTCCATGTCAGAGTTTCCGATCAGTAGCACGGAATTTCTTTTCCATTTTCGATGTGAGTAGCGAAGGAAAAACTCCGATTTCGGTTTGTCGGTTTGAAATAGTAACAATAATAATGTTAATAGCTGTGTATTGTGTTGGCGCTTTACCCAGTTTCTTGAACTGGCTCACATCGCTGCGAGCTGAACCCATCACGCACGCTCAAGTGAATCACACGCATTCTGACACTCACTGACTGGACATGAACACATTACAATCACATCTCAGTTATTTCAGTTTCGGAATTCAGAATTACATTTATTTTCAAATTTTGTGAGCTGAATATTTCCAAAGCAGAGGGGGAGGAAGCCGGAGTATCCGGAGAGAACCCCCGACGCCGGATCGGCCCGAATGAACGGTGCCACGTAGGAGAAGGAAAAATTCTTCGCCCCGAGTGGGACTCGAATGTGAACTCCCGCATAGGTGGCAAAGACCACCGAACGCCTCCCCCCCCCCCCAAAAAAAAAAGCCCCTACCCACACTGAAAACGATTTTCACCAACAATGCGTGTGTGCTCACAATTATTTCGGACACAACGTGAGTGCAATCGTCGAAGCTGTTGAATCGGAGTAGCACAAGAAATGCGTTCCGCTATTTCGACTGACCCCCGCGTCTTGCCAAGTCCAAGGACGGGCCGACTAGTCGCCATGACAAACGAGATTCCGCCATTGGCTTCAACGAACCGTTCTTGTAGAAGATTCGAGGCCGTTCGTGAGGACATGGACACTAAGCTGTCCCCGAATGACTTATGGGAGAACGTTTAGGAACTGTTCCCTCCCCCACGCGTCTTCCCCTCAACCCCCCTCTCCCCCCCAATTCCTACTCCCCTCACCACCCCCACCGCCCACACACTCTGTCCCCTCCCTCGTTTATATCTCTTTCAGCTGACAAGACACCGCCCCATCATGGTGATGTATTTTGGACATTATTTGTGTATGCGACCCTCTCCCACTATGGTTTTGCATGGCTCTACTACAGGCAAAATTTGTACGCAAAATACTGCAGCAAACGAAGACGCTGGCCAGCCCGGCATTGTGTCTGGTTCATGTGCCGGCCCTCTGGCGGGGGAGACAACTATCGTTAACCGCTATGTAGATCGTCTGCTACACATGATCGCCAGTGTCTTGAGCGAGGAGATGAGAGCCTTAACACAAAATACAGTATTTTCAGTAATACTTATTTGACGTCCTCTGTCTGTTGAAGGCTACCTGGAAAGGCTGAGGTGGCAGAGCTTTGGACTTTGAATGCTCTGGTCGTGAGTTCAAATCTCTGCTGGAACTGAAGTTCTTTTGTGCTAGATTTTTTTCATCGTTGCCCTGTCTTCGATATCGGTGACATGTGGTGGAAAAGGACGTACCTGTCCGCCCGTATCTGTGACTGTGACTGTGTCTCTCTGTTATGATATTGCTCTGTGTGTGCCGTGTGTGTGGGGGGGGGGCGGGGGGGTATGTTTAAGAAAGGCTACTTTTATCTGCATAAGGCCAGAGGGTGGGTGTTTAGGAGTTTTACGTCATTTTCCAACACGCGTGGATCATATCAAAAGACGGGGCAACGAAAAAAAGGCCAGCACAGTTAGTTGGAATCAGCCGGGATTCAAGTTGACCTCACGACCCGAGCACTGTGAGTCCAGCGCTCTACCATTCGGCTGTCCCGGCTCTCCCGCGTAAGGCCAGAAGTCACAGGCTAGCTTGAGTTTGTCTGTGCAGCAATAGATGTATCAGACTCCTCCTATGTACAGGGATATTTTACCAATCACAAGGACACAGCCGAGTCCACGCTTTTATTGTCATGATGTCCCTCCAGTAGTATTCCAGGATGTGACTTCCCCCATCACTCATGGGTTACCCGAACTAACTCTTTTATTGCAGAGCCCTCTGGGAACAATGACCTCCCTTTCCCGAAATCTCATCGAGTGCACTCCCTTTGTGGGGGACTGAGAGAGAGACATTTGGTGAGTCGGGAACTAGCGGCCTGGTGCTGTTCTCAGCTCACTCGCTACAGGCTGACACTGATTGAATTGTTCGTCGGTCAGCCGGCAGACAATTTGTCGGTAATTTTGACCGGGCGGTGGGCTGCGCAGCGTCTCCACCAAACGGGAAACAATCGATAGAAGATAGATGACGTGCGGTTGATTGCACACTTACCACACGGGTCATCTCATTCCAAGTTAGGTTGAAACGCGCACGAAACTCAAAGGGCGTGTATTTTACTTTTCAGACGGGTGTTTTCTCTTTTGGGTCTGCAAAATAAGAATAAATAATAATAAGTACTGTACAGGCGCTTTACCCAGTTTCGTGAATCGGCTCAAAGCGCCGCGAACTGAACCCAACACGCACGCTCACGTGAATCACACGCATTCTCTCACACACTGGACATAAACACACCATTACAATCACGTGGTGCGAGGGGTCAGATCAGCTATTTATATTTCGGAATTTTAGAATTGCATTTATTTTTCAAATTTTGTGGGCTGAACATTTCCAAAGAAGAAGAGGGGGAGGAAGCCGGAGTACCCGGAGAGAACCCCCGACGATCGGCCCGAATGAACGGTGCCACATATGAGAAGGAAAAATTCTTTGCCCCGAGTGGGACTCGAATCCCTAACCTCTCGCATTGTTGACAAGTCTCTTAACCACTAGACCACCGACCGCCCCAAAAATGGCAATTTGGGGCTGTTTGTTGGCTTTGCAAATACGTTTCATGCCAGGTAATAGCGAAAACTGAGCCTGGCATGTGGACTTTTTGTATTCATGCGCGGCTGGCACAAGAGCTAGCTGACGACCGAGGAATGAGGGGATAGTTGGTCGCTGCTAGCGTTGCAAAAAAAAATCTGGACATTGGAATTTGTTTAAATTTACCCTACACATGAGTCTTTGGCTGCTGGATTTTTGTGATTTTGGGGGTGAATTTTAAAGCATTTTAGGGTGTCGTTCGCAGCCGTATGTTTGATAGCAACATAGCATTTTCTTTGAAATCCGTATCTGTATTAGGTTCGATGGTTGGCCACTGCCGCCTTGTATGCCTCTGCTCTGCAGAGGGTCAAGAAAGTGTATTTATATGACCCTTTCACTCATTGCCGCCGACCTTGACCGCGCACCCTGGAATTCCACCGTGACCCAGGCACTGTGTACGTGCACAACCCTTGCCAACTGGGTGATTTTTTTTTTTAAAGCAATGTTTCGATTTTTTAGAGGAGGGTCTTCCTCAGATGTTTCCTAATCGTGTTTGGTATGGTTTGAAAAAAAAGTATAAGCACTTTTATGGAAAAATATTTTTGATCGGAAAATTTGTCATAGCGGCCACAGTAGCGGCTTGGTAACAGCGTCCTCACGCGTCAGCGCCCGGGGGCTAGATGTGTGGTTGGCGACAGTATCATTGCAAGGGCTCTGGGTGCATGGCCGTGACAAAGGTCCCTTTTACATTCAGTACAGAGCGCTCTGAAAGCGCCCCTAAAGCGCACCGTACTGAGAGCGCTCCACGACGTTTACATTACACAATCGTGGAAGGGGAGTTGATATGTCACGTGCTCTCGGCGAGGAATGTGACATATTCAAGATGGCAGCGCCCAGAAAGTACGCTCTTTCGCCATTTGCAAAAATGGCCTGTTGCTACGGTTGCCCTAAGCTAGAGCGCCCTCAGACTACCCACTGTAGGTAGTCTGAGAGCGGTGCGCTTTCGGAGCGGTTTGTCCAACTGTAAACGCGACAGGGCGCTCTCAGGGCGGTATTTTAAGCTAATGTAAACGGGGCCTATAAGTTAAGATACGGTCAGTCCAGTAGAAGTCCCACTTAGCTGTAGCTCCCCTGCCGCGCATCCAAGCAGACTCCAGACATGATGACGTGTTTCCGCTTCCGATTTGGATCAGGACTGATGGGCCGTTGCCGCTGACGCCTTTCTGGTCCCAACCCAAGTCCGGGACGGGGACTATCGATCCACCATTGAAGATGCAATAAATGTGTCACGGATCGTCTACAGGGTGAGATCATCTTCTATTTGGTACGTCCTCATCGATCATTTTCACGGGCCCGGGTAGGGGAAAGGAGCACAGCCCGCGAAAAACGTCTTTGAATCATAACACTGTGCTTTTTATCTTCCGCGGATGATGTTTGACTTCTCGGCTTGCGGTGTAAATGTCAGAATCCTGATAAGCGCCTATATACTACCCACAACCCCCCCTCCCCCCTCTCTCTCTCTCGTCCTTTTAACGACTGATCAGACATCGTTCAGATTCCTCATCAACCATCTCTCACTGGGCCGACTGGAGCGCAATGGCGGCTCCGCTGAAGCAGGAATGCAAATGAGCAGCACTTTTTTGAAACGGGAGACTATCGACATTCTCATAGTCTCGCGGCGTGGCCTCCCCTTTGACACGAAGAGGTCGCTTTCATCAGGCTGTCTTTCCATTCGACTTGTGCTGAGATTGCTGCCTAATGATTCGCTGACATGGGAAGCATGCGCACTTTGTGGTGGGAGATCCGAAACGTTGGTTGGTTTATTGGGCAAAACGTGTACCTACCTGTAGCAGAGAGGATATCTGCCTGTTTTGTTGTTGTTTGTTTTGTTTTTCCCTCTTCTTTGAATCCCCCGCCCACTGACGAAGTGGGAAAGGGGGTTATTACGATGAACTGCGTCGTCGGTGTGTGTGCGTGTGTGTGTGTGTGGGGGGGGGGGGGCGGTCTCAGAAACGGTTGGATCAACCAACACCATTTTTGGTGTGTGTGTGTGTGTGTGCGTGTGCGTGTGTGTGTGTGTGTGTGTGTGTGTTCATTTTCGGACCCCAAAGCAGCCAATTTGTTTTGGTTAACCTGGCTTGAAGAGAGGTCAAGGTCACAGTTAAATTTACCCTACACATGCGTGTCTGGTTACTTGAGGGTTTTTTTTTTTTTGTTGGGGGGGGGGGGTGAATTTGAAAGCATTTCGAGGGTGTCACATGAAGCGTTGTTAAATAGAAACATAGATATATTTCTTTTATATCAGTATCTGTGGCGTGTAGCGCCAAGAATCAATTTTCAAACTTGCCGTTACAACAACAAAACAAAACAAAATCAATATGCAAACATATTTAACAGTCTGATATGAAGAGAGAGAGAGAGAGAGATTGCACACGTCCTCATCGGAACTCCATCAAGCCAAAGACCCCATTTCCACACGACATCACACGATCACGAAAAGCTGACAGAAAACTATTGGCGGCTGTCATTTCCAATCTCGATCTATTTTCCCTTGGAAACCGGCCTGCTTTGGACGGTGGCAGTGGGACGGCTGCCGGTCGCCGGGACGCATGATTTTTTCCCCCCAGCTCGACTTCTGTCTACACTACTTCTTACTTACTTAGGCCCCTGGCTCCAAGTGGAGCATAGGCCATCAACAACCCGTCGCCATCGCACTATGTTCTGGGCTAGTCTTGCCACTCCAGTCCAGTTGGTCCCCTGCTTATATAGTTCTGCCTCAGTGTCCCGCCTCCAGCTGTTGCGAGGCCGGCCTCTCTTCCTTTTCCCCTGCGGGTTCCATGTCAAGGCTTGGCGTGTGGTGCTGAATGCTGGCTTCCTGTGGGTGTGTCCAATCCAGCCCCACTTCCTCCGCAGGATCTGCTTGGCCACTGGTTCCTGCCCCGCTTGCTCCCACAGCTCTTCGTTCCGGATCTTCTCTGGCCAACGGATGTTGAAGATGCGATAAAAACGGGTATAACG
Source organism: Batillaria attramentaria (assembly GCA_018292915.2). Classification (NCBI taxonomy): domain Eukaryota; kingdom Metazoa; phylum Mollusca; class Gastropoda; family Batillariidae; genus Batillaria; species Batillaria attramentaria. The sequence goes on along the minus strand of JACVVK020000427.1, from coordinate 192,348 downwards.
GGCAAAACAATCAACGTAGCTTCATGGACATATTGTTCGGCAATGCAGAGGTAGGTAGGTAGGTGTTTGGGGGTTTAACGTCCTTTTCCACCACATACGGGTGATATCGAAGACGGGGCAACGATGAAAAAGCCAGCACAAAATTATTGGCTCCGGCCGGGATACGAACTCACGACCCGAGCATAAGAAGTCCATTCGGCCATCCCGGCTCCCCTCGGCAAAGTAGATGTCTGACGGTAGTGTATACATATATAGATATACATAATTATAGACCCTCGAGAGGTAAGATGTGTGAATATCACAAAACTTTTGAGAAGAAAATGTTATGCGTTATGGGTGATAGTAAGTAGAATAATCGCGAAGTAATGTAAGCTGCCCATGAGTTACGTCATGATGTCTCCGTCTCTGAACACACGCGTTCAAGCGCGATTTTCTGTCCGTCTCAAACATTACCCACTGCGCTAGTCGGTATCATCGCTGACGGTACTGAATGGGGCCGTGGTCAGAAATACAGCCTGAAAAGAAATGCTGCGGCCGAGGGGGCAGATCGATTCTGTGGGGTCCGGAATATGCCGCGTCCCCCCGTCGGGCAAGTCACGTCCCGAGCACAGGACAAATGGGACGGTGATGTGCGATATTGTATCCCCATGGGAAAACAATTCATTAGTACAGTTCAGTTTATTTAATGGGATGGAAGTTTGGTTCGTTATTTAAAAAGTGTGAAATGACAGGGTCGGTTGTGGAGAGATGCTGTTTGATTAACTGTGAGGGATTATGATGATGGGCTGCAACAGGCTGGCGTGAAAAAGATAGACAGTCACTTACAGAGGAAAACTAAAAACAACAACAACAACAACACAGAAAAGAAAAGAAAAATAAGACAAGAACAACAACAACAACAACAAACAAGAAAACAACACTCCCCCACCCCATTCCTTCCCTAAAAAAAAGAACAACGAAAAAAATAAATTAAAAAAAAGACAAACAAACATCCATGAAAGGAATTCATTATTGATCTCGCTTTTAGTATGACTTTTATTTGTTGATCTTTTTGTATATTCTGGTGGTTGTGTGTCTGTTTGAGTTAGTTTTGTATTAAGAGCTTTTTTTTATAATCAACGAAGAAATGCATGGATCTAAAGACAATTTTCTGTCTTAAATATTACTTTTATAAATAACGTATTTTGAATTGAATTGGATTGATTGGATTTTCCCTTTAGAAAAGAAACAACAACAACAAAAACTTAACACTTGAACATAAGGGTTGACGACAACGACGACTTCACCAATGAAAAATTCAAAATCAAAACTGCAGAAAGTTATGCTCGCAAAACTGGTATGTTGACTTGATGAGAAGTTGGAATTAAAGAGAAAACAAAAATAAACAACAACAACAACTAGCAAACGTAACATAATGTACTCAAAGTTTCATCAGTCTGGGGGGAATGTCAACCCCCCAGCACCGTTGCTTTATAGCTTAGAGTTTTGTCCCCCTGACTCACTCTTCACTCTCATTCCCTCCTCCCACACACTCACTTTCTGCCCCCCCCCCTTCTCCTTCCTAGTCGTAAAATGCATCGTGGCTCCGGAATAATTCCACAGACAGGAGCCGTGGTCGATTCTTTGAGCTCCGGAATTTGTCTGAAGAGCCCATAATATTTGTCCGAGGTTTTGCCTTTGTTCTCTTTGATTGCTGGCACCAGGCGCGCCATATAGCGTGACTATGAGAATTAATTTTATTTTCAGCTCATCCGCTTTCAAATGCTAGGATCACGTGGTTGAACTTGTGATTGAGAGTTACTTCCCCTTGTCGGATATACATGGAGTTTCGCTGAGAATGTGACTTGACATCTGTTGCGTACTTAATTTATTTTGTTTCGTTGTTACTGAGGTTGAAACAAACAAAACCAACACTCAGTTTTGAGTGGATGGGTGTTTAAGGGGGTTAACGTCCTTTTCCACCGCATACGGGTGATATCGAGTCAAAGACAGCACGGTGATTTTCAGATTTCTGTCGCCCGGAAAGGTAAAAAGAGCGGACCAACGCAAAACCTGTGTGTGTGTGTGTGTGTGTGTGTGTGTGTGTGTGTGTGTGTGTGTGTGTGTGTGTGTGTGTGTGATACTGCGTGCGTGCGTGTGTGATACTGCGTGCGTGCGTGCGCGCGCGTGTGTGTGTGTGTGTGTGTGTGTGTGTGCGCGCGCGCGCGTGTGTAAGGTTGCTATTCTACTACCAAAGCCAAAACTCTCATGCCTGACAGGCGGCCGTCAAGCTGAAGAAGACTTGGCCATAAAACTCCCCACTACTTCGCGTCAAGCGTCTTGTCATTCCATCATCCATCCGACAGCATCGAAATGGCGGTGAATCATCATCACACAACCCTCTACATCGCCCTACCCACATGAATCACCTTTCTCGGATTATCTGGCATCACAGAGCAGTCGGTCACTGTTGCTCTTGCCGGCAGAGCTTCGGGCGTGGCGATGGGCGAGAGCCGGATGTGACTGGACTGCAGAGAGGGGATGGCAGGGGTGGCCCGTGAGGTTGTGGGAAGAGCAGAGGTCGATTGAATACACCGGCGCATTTTGATAGGAGCGAACCGTTGTTTCGATTTCTCTTGTGTGTGTGTGTGTGTGTGTGTGTGTGTGTGTGTGTGTGTGTGTGTGTGTGTGTGTGTGTGTGTGTGTGTGTAGTTTTCGTTATTGATTGATCGACGGATTTGTTGGTGGATTGATTGGCGGGTTGATTGATTGATTGATTGATTGATTGATTGATTGGCGGATGGTGGTTTTGTGCTACTTAGTTGGAGCATGAAAAATGTGTGTGGGAAACATGTAGGATTTAGTTGTCATGTGAGCCGATGAACTCACACACACACACACACACAGAGAGAGAGAGAGAGAGAGAGAGAGAGAGAGAGAGAGAGAGAGAGAGAGAGAGGGTTTTCTTCGTCTAGAATACTACATATTGTTGCAGAATTGTTCTGTAGCATGTCTATGTTGCCTCAGGTCTCTCTCGCCTCAGGCCTATGTTGCTCAGTCCTTGTCTATGTTCCTGCAGTAACAGTAACCCTAACCTTAAAGCATGCAATGACGCATAGAGTCATCTACTAAAAACATAACTGAGAGAGTGTGCCAGGTGGCACGTGATATCCAGTCCTGTGTGCAAACGCAGGATTCACACAAACATCAACAGACTGTCTATAACTGTATCAGATGTCGGCATCAGACATTACATAATTATTTCAGTCATACTGATGATGAAATCGATGGCTCGCTATTTTCGTTGTTAAGTTTGTTTGTCGCGCGCGTGTGTGTGAGCATAGACCTGGGCCAGTATGTAAAAGTCGAGGTTAATTTAACCCACGGCTACGGGCCTAACCCAGACTAGGACAAAAGAAACCCAAAACAAAATTAAATAAAAAAAGGAAGCGAAAAAAGGAAGAAAAACATCATTTTATAACGGCTTAGGTACCTTGCTGGAATGGGCCCGCTTCTTGATTTATAATTAAAAAAAAACCACACAAACAGAAAATTTAACCTTAGAGCTAGTTTAGTTCGAGGTTAGACTCTAGCCCGGGGCTAAAAGCCCTAACCTCGACTTTTACATACGGGCCCTGTGGGAACACAGGACTGGCCCCCAGCAACATATTGCACGAAAGAAATAACCTGTACAGATGTCGCAACTGATCTGCTACAGCCAAGGCCGTTCCACAGTGATACACCACGTATTGGCACCGATGGACTCGTCCTGCAAGTTACGGTTCCTGGCAGCGCCGCTGTGTTGATTATTCTGTCCCTCTTCTCGCATTACCACGTGAGAGGGGGCTAAAAATGCAGATAACCGGGCACACCGAGGGGCTGTATCAATGGTGCTGATCGCTCCATCGCATGATTCATGCAAAAATGATTACCAAGGGAAGCAACCCCATGACATTCACATCTATTACCTAGGCCAAAATTATCTTGAGCGCAGCCATGCCTGCCCGGCCCCATTCGGCGCTGGAACGGAAGTGGTGTGTGTGTGTGTGTGTGTGTGTGTGTGTGTGTGTGTGTGTGTGTGTGTGTGTGTGTGTGTGCGTGCCTGCCCAAACTGAAAAATGGCTCAAGAAAAAAAGTAACAAGACTGACAATCACCCCGGCACTGCCGAATTACGGCCGAGCTGCTGAATCTGAGCAATAGCAATCCCAAATATCTGAGTCTCGGTTCACAAATTTGTGGAGGAAGGCCGGTGTAGTCGGAAAATAACACTGCGAAAAAAAAAACCCCAAAAAACACACAAGGGAAAATACACTCCCAGTGTTTTTTTCCTGGAAATCTTTTTTGCCTCCTACACCGGCAGTACTGAGTACGTCGGCAGAATGAATTTTATGCCAAATCCGGCTTCCGCCAGTCGCGGAATCCATCGTTGGCGTCATTCGCCATCATGATCCTCGCAGCAAGGTTCACTGAGATGGTGGTTGACAAAGTGGCTGAATCTTGTTTCTATGGATATCAGGAATCCCTCTCCTTTTCCTTCAGTGCGCACACACTGAAGGTCCCTAATTACAGACTTTGCAGACGACCACTCCAGTGACTGACCACGTCAGTTTTGGAATCGCGAAACCTCTAATTTCTTGGGCGGCCGAGCCGAGGTGCCCCCCGGGGGCCACTGAGTCTGGCTGGAAGAGGGTCTGGCTAAGAGCTAGATTTACCAGGATTCCCGCCAATCTAGGACCAGGGCCAGGGTCGGCACCACAGTTCTTACACTGACTAATGGTTCAGCTGCAACTATAGGCACTCGTAGCATGTCTTCTTCTTCTTCTTCCTCTTGATCAACCAGATGGTAACGCCGGTTCTCCGTGTGAAAACGGTTGTGTGCTGTAGTACATGTACCTCCAGGCTGCCCCTTTACATGTACCCCAAGCTTCCTTCCTAATGTAGACTTTATATCGGCAAGAACTGTCCCTGTTGGGGAGCCGGGGTGGCCGAATGGTAGAGCGTTAGACTCTCAATGCTCGGGTCGTGAGTTCGAATCCCGCCGGCTGGGGCCAAATATTTATGCTGGCCTTTTTTCTCGTTGCCCCGTCTTTGATATCACCCTCATGTGGTGGAAAAGGACGTTAAACTCCCAAACACCCAAGAACTGTCCCGTGAGGTCTTCATGTAGCGGACATCAGATGTTATCCTGCAGGCGCAATAAAACAAACTGACCGTGGGGTCAAGTTTGGTATTCATTTGAATGACCACGTTTAGCGAGTGTGCTAGTTTGTTATGATTATTTGTTGCCTCCAAAAAGCGTGATTTTCGTGATTTTTTATTTTATTTTTAGGGCAAAGTGCATGCCAGGGGGTTACAGCAGGAGGCACACAGCCAGTGAAGCTGGGACTTCTTGCGCAGACGACAAGCAGAGGTGATGCGAGTGGACTGAAGTGGAGTGGCTGTCTGGCCTAAACAGAAAGTAGACTCGCATTACCCCTGTGGGACCTGAGCGGAAAGGAGACATTCGATTAAAACTCCTGTCAGGTGCGGCGTGTCCTTAAACGGCCTGTGCATGGTATTTTCCAGACTGAAGCATTTTCAGAGATGACTATGATACTTGAGGCTAATAGGCAATCTGTGGCTTCGTGCATGTGTGGTACGAAACCTGCATCAGATGTTCTGTAGTCATGCTATAGAGCTGGCGCTGACACAATCCTGACTGACAAACACTGAGGGTGGGTGGGTGGGTGTTTGGGGGTTTAACGTCCTTTTCCACCACATACGGACGAGCACCGAACGTCTGAAGTCCCTGTCTGCTTGACCTAGATATTCCCGGCAAGTCGACCACACAGGGGTCAGTCGCTTGCTCAGTCTCTATTCCGTCAATGCGCACCTCATACACCCTCTATGTCCTATCACGGTGGGACGAAAGCTCGCAGCCAAGTCCCTGTGCCTATGGCTGCAACCATACTACACCCCCCCCCCCTTGAATTAGGTCAGTGCCTCTGAGACTGTCGGTACCCTACGGGACGGCGGATTCATTCTCTATCAAATATATTAACGTTCATGCAGGGTAACCCTTGAGGCCTCGCTATATATATGTGCCTGTATGATCAGCTCATAAAGTTTTCCCCCAGGAGTCCCCCTGATGAGAATCTTCATGAACTGGTGGTATAGATGAGTATTGTGGCCGTCTAGCGTTTTATCGTGTCTGTGGCGGATCAGTGTTGTGACCCTGAAAAGAGCTACAAGGATTTTAAGGTTGCTGTACAGATATGACGTGACGCACCAAGATCATTCATGGCTATGTAGCGCCGGAGGCGCGGCCGAAGTGGTTATTCCATCCTCTGACACTACATTTAAGTTTAGAGAATGTCTGAGTAAAGAGTGCGTGTGGAATTAGTGGTAGCGCGCTGTACAGGCCGCTGAGCGACGCCTGAACACAAACACACACACATCCACACTCTCAGACTCGCTCCCGTGCACACGCAACAAAGAAAGAAAACATGCAGCACTCCCTTTCATACGCACTGCAGGCTGACATGCAAGTCATAACAAAGAGGAGTCTGAAGTTTCTGTTCTTATTATTAAACAAAATATAAAAAAAAATAAACAAAGAGAGGTAGACTCTATTTCCGAACCTCAGTACTAGAATTTGGAAACACGGGGCCTAAAACGAACAATCAGGTTCGTGTGGTGATGGCTTAATTAAACAAAGAGGAAAAAAAATATATAGTCACACAGAATACAACACGAGTACGAACGGACAGACAAACAGACAGACTGACAAACCAACAAACTATACACAACTACAAATCTGACTAAATAAAAATAACTCCTACAAACACTACACCTTCTCACTTACTCTGAAACACATAAAATTACCAACAAAACCTTTATCAAGCCGTTCTTTCCAAAATACAATACTAACCCAAATTTTCGTAATCCAATCAAGAATCCACACTGGTAATCCACACTAATAACACTGGTTAATAATCCACTGGTACTCCCACTGATGGAACTGAAGCGACTAATAATCAAACTGATAGGGCTGGTGGAGACCGGTGGAGACACCGGTGGGGACACCGGTGGCCCGAAGAGGCGAGCACTGGCGGCACAGAGGTATCCAAACAAAAACGGTCGGCTGTCTGCTAATACTTATTTTAGTGGAGCTTTTATACATTTTGCCCTCCTCTGCCTGTGCACGTGTGGGGTTACTTGGGGTCAGCCCGCTGTCAATCAAAGAAGCGACCGAAAACAATGCTGACTAAATCATCCAAAATGTGCACGTAGGCAATTTTTCCCTCTTTCTCTCTATTATTACAGACACATAAACTTACAAATAAAATCATACACAAAAACATTCAGAAAAAAATACAACTTCTTTACACCACCTCCTCCCCATTAAAAGTTCGTCCCGAACTTTCGGAAAACAAAATTCCTTAGTACACAAAATACACAAAACAATATCAAGTGAAAAAAATATAAAAAACACATTAGAAAAATGTCTTTTCTTCGCCTAGCACCAAGTCCCTAAACACTGTTCATTTTATCATTTATGTCACTCAGTCTCAAAACAGATGAGATCAAGGAATGATGAGCATGGTGGTGTGAGATCTTCAGCGACAGGTTGGTAATTTTCTCTCGGTTGTCGACCCTGCGTTGTTGACATGGTACTTGACGGTGCTTGTGCGGTCTCGGTCTTCTCCGTCTGGGTCGCTCGGTTGGTTGACTTGGTGCGATGGTGGCCATGCTTCTGACAACAGCAACAACATTCATTCCGGGGACTGTACGTCGGTTCCGGGCGAGGCCTGTAGCTGTGAGGACGGCTTGACCTCTCGGTCGGCTTCTGGTGTTGGTCGGGTTCGCGCCGGTTCTGGTTCAACCTCTTGGTTGTGGGCGGGCGGTCGCGGTGATCTCGGTGATTATGACGTGGCGGTTCATCCCGTCTTCGGGCGTATTGACAACAGCGGCGGCGATGCCCAGCTGTAGAATGCTGCGGCTTCATGGCCTGCAAAAGCATGTGACGACATATTTACAAGCGCCTGTAGACTGAAGGTTACGGGATACAGATGTCAAGGCATGGGCATGCTGGACGAAGAACGAAAATTAGCAGAAGCTGCTGGTGCAGTGCTCAACAAATATTTCGAAATCTGGCAGCGGTCGCGACCAATTCAAGTGTCGTTGTCAGTAGCTCAGGGATATAACCGGTTACTCATCCCATCCGAATCGAGCGGGAGGACGTCGGATTCTCGATGATCGGCGTGGGAGATCTACGGGGAGTGGTAATGCAGTATCAAGACCGGGAGACGTGGCTTCGTCTTCCGATGTTTCCGTGTCGGTGTCTCCGTCACCAAAGCATGTCTGATTTGCTTGGTCTCGTGTGTTGTCGGCGATCTTGTCCACTTTGGGTAGCCACGATGCAGGCAGTGATTCCGAGTGGAATCGTTTCAAGTGGTCAGCGTGCAAAACAAGGGGGTTGGAATGTCGGCTGCGCTGAACTCTGTATGTAACTTCGCTCAGCTTGGCTGTGACAAGATACGGTCCTATGTACTTGGGGTTCAACTTGCTCTTGTTCAGGTTGGGTGGGTAGAATCGCAGGACCCAGTCTCCCACGGCAAAGTGTCTTTGAACGGCGCCTTTGTCGTAGTTTCTCTTTTGTCTCTGCGCACTCCGCTCCAAACAATCTCGCACTCTTTCAAAGTTCTCCTGCGCTGCCTGTCTGATCCATTCAACATACTCCACGGGACAGGGAGTGGTTGATGTCGGGTCAGCATCGTACATCAGGTCGATCGGGAGAGTGATTTCTCTTCCAAACATCAGCAAGTTGGGACTGCAGCCTGTACTTTCATGTGGTGTACACCTGTAAGCGCAGAAGAGGTACGGCAAATGCGTGTCCCAGTCTTCCTGCTGGTGACTGCCGAATTTCGCCAACATGTCAATCAAAGAGCGGTTCATGCGCTCTACTTGTCCGTCACTCTGCGGTCGGAAGGGACAGGTTCGGGTCTGTTTGATCTCCAGGAGTTCAGTCATGTATCGAAACAGATTGGACTGGAATTCGGCTCCTTGATCAGAGTGAAGAAACGTTGGTGTACCGAACTGGAGAAATACTTCCGTGACCAGCACGTCGGCAACGGTTGAGGCGCGATGGTCAGGTAGTGCATAACCGTTGGTCCACTTGGTGTAGTAGTCACAGACGACAAGCACACAGGTGTTTCCGTTGTCGGTAGCCACAGGAAAAGTAAGGATGTCGATCGCAATGCGTTCGAACGGTGCGCTAGCGATTTCTTGTTGCAAGGGAGATCATGATGATCCGCTCCTCATCTTGCGAAACTGACAAGTTTCACAATACTTGCACCATCGTTCGATGTCTGTTCTCTGGCCAGGCCACCAGAATCGTCGGCGTAGACGGGCCAGCGTCTTCTTGATGCCAAGATGTCCACCTGTACGATGATGATGAAGAAAGGTGAACAGATCTCGACGCAGCTGGACGGGAGTCAGAACCTGATGTGTAGCAACAGGTTTGCAAGAGAGGTCCAACTGACGATACAATACTCCTTCGTGTAGTACTATCTCACTGTACAATGCCCAGTATAGTTTCAATGCTGAGCTGTTTCCTTTCACGTGTTCCCAGTCAGGCCGCTCGCCGGACTCTTTCCATGACAGAAGTTGTTTCAAATCAGGATCTTTCTCTTGTTGTTGGCGCAGATCTTGTGTAGTCCACTTGTCAATCCACTGTGTCAGTTCTGGATCAGATTCTCGTGCGATTGTTTCTGTTGCACTTGCAGCTACGGCAGCGGTTTCTTGTTTCTCTTTTCTGCTGCAATGCGGACATTCTGATGCGCAAGGTCGGCGTGACATTCCATCAGCGTTGGAATGTACACGTCCTCTCCGATGTTCGATCTCAAAATTGTAGGCGGAGAGGGTCTGTAGCCATCGGGCTATCTGTCCGTCAGGGTTCTTGAAGTTGGTCAGCCAGCGAAGTGCTCCGTGGTCTGTGCGAATCTTGAATGACGAAACACCAAGCAGGTAATGACTGCAGTGGTTCACAGCTTCCACGACTGCTAGTAACTCTTTACGAGTCGCACAGTATCGTGTCTCACTTTTGCTGAGGGCTCTGCTGAAGTATAGGACGACTTTCTCCACTCCATCTTGTTCTTGCGACAATACAGCGCCAATCCCGTGAGCACTGGCATCTGTGTCAAGAATGAAGGTTCCTTGCGGACGTGGACAGCTCAGAATGGGGGCCGTAGTCAGCGCTTCTTTCAGTTGTTTCATGGCCTCCTCGCATTCGTCTGTCCAGGTGAACGTCTTCGATGGCTTGAGAAGCTCGTGCAGCGGGTGTGCGATGGCAGCGAAGTCCTTGATGTGTTTCCTGTAGTAACTGCACAAACCGAGAAACGCTCTCAGCTGGGTCTGATCTGTCGGAGTTGGCCACTCCTGTACAACTTTGATTTTGTCAGGGCAGGTTTGAATTCCAGTGGCAAAAATGACATGACCCAGATAGGTGGTCTCTCTTCTCAGAAGATGACACTTTTGAGGTGCGAGTTTCAGGCCTGCTCCTTGGAGACGATCAAAGACTTCTTGAAGTCTCTGCATGTGAGTTTCGAAGTCTGGTGCAAAGATGATGATGTCATCCAAGTACACTAAGCATGTTTTCCAGTGCAATCCGGACAAAACCATCTCCATCAGGTGAGAGAAGGTAGATGGAGCATTGCACAACCCGAAAGGCATGACGGTGAACTGGTAGAGACCTGCTGTAGTGGTAAATGCTGTTTTCTCTGCATCATCAGGATGTAATGCCACTTGCCAATAGCCTGATGCCAGATCCAATGTGGAAAACCATGAGGAGCCACCAAGCGCGTCTAAAGAGTCGTCAATTCGTGGTAAAGGCCACGAATTTTTCCGGTGACTTGATTCAGTTTCCGGTAGTCAACGCAGAAGCGGAGCGATCCATCTTTCTTTGTAATGAGGACAACTGGAGACGACCAGGGGCTAGACGATTCGGTGATCACGCCACTGCTGAGCATTCTTTCCACCTCTTTTTCCGCTTCTTCGCGCTTTGCAAGAGGGAAGCGCCGTGGGTTTTGCTTGATGGGTGCAGCACTGCCCGTCTCAATCCGGTGTTGTACCAGATTGGTCCGTCCTAGATCGCTCTTGTCTTTTGCAAACAGTTGTTCGTTGCGCACAAGAAATTCTTTCAAACTTGCTTGTTGTTTCTCGCTCAGTGCGGGATCCGCTGTTTTATACACCACTTCCAGGTGTGCAGGCAACGGTGTATCACTGTGCTCTGATTCGGGTTCTGTTGTCTCTTGTATCGGTGTCTCGGGTATGATTGCGGCGATGTTTTGCACTGGTTCACCTCGTCCAATGACGGTATGTTGAAACAAAGTCACGGCCACCCCAGAAAAGTTGGCTATTCTGACAGGTATCTTTTCTGCTGGCTCCACTACAGCTCTCGCCACAAGCAGATTGTTCCGCTCAGCCAGTTTGCTGTCAGCTTCTATCAACAATGGTTGTCCGCGCCCGTCACAAGGGGGGGCACTGAGGTCACCTGTGATGATCACCTCGTGACCTGCTGGGATGGTAACTGTTTCGGCAGCTGTGATGCGACATGACAACAGTCGTTTGATGGCAGGCTTTTGATCTTTACCTTGTTGACAGATGGTCAACGTCCGGTTCCCTGTGTCGATCTTGCAACTGTGTTTACTCAGGAAATCAAAACCCAGTATCAGCTGGTATTCCATTTCTGCGAGGAGAAAGGGATGAAATTTTGTAGTTGCAGAGTTGATCTCTACTTCAATCTCTGCCTGTCCTTTAGGTGAAATTTGTTCGCCGTTTGGAAGCTTGAGCATGATACTTGTTTCTTGCAATGGCGGCCGAATATCTTCAGGAATACTGAAGTACAGCTCCGGATGAATAATTGACGTAGCTGATCCAGTATCAACCAAACCTTGTACAGTCTTGCCGCCAACTTTCAATGACATGAAAGGTCCAAATTCTTGGGTAATGTCTTGAGAGTGAGTGGGTCTCCGTTGTGAATTTCCAGTCGAAACTTGACCCGCAGTGTCGACTACTGTCCGTTTCCCGACTTGTTGTCTCCACTGGGCTTATCTTGGTTGGGACTCGCTTTCTGCAGCCCGCGTTTCATGTCAGCGCTTTTCTGACGACAGTTCTTGGCCCAGTGTCCAAAATTCAAGCAGTATCGGCACTGATTGATTCTTAGCGCTGTCTTGTTCTGTGACGTCGCACCGGCGTTTTGTTTCTTTGCCTTGTCATCGTTCGCTTCCACAGCTCTCAAGTTGTGGGTTTGATATGCTTTCCGAGTCTTTCTTGCTGAGACGAACGACTCGTACTCCATGGCCAGTGTGACAGCTTGTTCTATCGTCTCCGGTTTTCCTTGGTATACGTTCCATTCCATTTCTGCGTCGTTAAGTGAGTCGATGAAGGCGTTCAGGGTGAGCTGCTCGCAAACTTCTTGTTTCGCGGCAGGGAAAGCTTTCCGTGTCATTTTCTTGATATCATGAGCGAGATCCGTGAGAGACTCTCCTCGTTTCCTTGTCCTCACTCGAAGGCCGGCTCGATGCATTTCCGTTTGATGTCGTGGTTCGAAGCGAGCCTCGAGAGCAGCGACAAGAGCATCATAGTTGTATCGGTGGCAGGGTTCGAGTGTGGCCAGCACTCCCACTGCCTGATTCTTGAGACTGGTAGCGAGTTCAATCGCTTTCTGTCGATCACTCCAGCCGTGTGCGTCAGCAAACATCTCAAACTGGACGTGATATTCTTTCCAACTGGTTTTTCCATCGTATGAGTCTAATTTCCTCTTGGGTCGGACGTCCGAAGATGTAGAGTCGCCGTAATGTCCGTACGATGTGAAACCCTCTGTTTCACGTATCTTCGCTCCCGACGTTGACGACGGGTCGGTAGGGCCTGGTTCAGCCCCAAACGTGACGCTAGGACTCTGATCATCTTGTGACCAGTGCGTGCGGCCTCTCCCTGGCCACAATTCCTCCGCCGGCCGGCAATAACTTGTGGTGTACTCACCTTCTCCTGGCGTCAACCGGACATCATTCTTCCCTCCTGGGGCGTAGGCGTCTCTTCCTTTCACTGCTGACTGTGTAGTTCTACGGATGGGAGTTTCCGTCTTTCCGGCACGCCACTTACTCTCCTTACTCTCTGTCGTTGTAATCGGATCAGCTTGTTTCACTGCAGTTGAGTGCAGATCTTCGCCAAGATGATGTGGCTGAAAAACTGGACTTGCGCCCAACCAACTCGTAGTCTCACCGTGTGACGGTTGGGTCCGTATGACGTGAAGAGCGTCTTGGGTCAGCTCCTGTTGTATCGACATCTTCTCCATCAGTTGTTCCTGTTGACTTGTCATTCTCTCTCTTTCTGCCATGCAGTCTTTCACAAATTGGTGCTGTGAGCTGATCAATTCTGCCATCATCGTCTGCAGCGTCTCGACGACAACTCCACTGTCTGCTGTTTCTTGTCTTTGAGGGTGCTGCTCTTCCCTCAGTTGATGTGGGTTAACGTCTCTGCCACGGGGGAGAGACTGCGAAGGATGATTCTCCGTACTGGACTCTGCTGCTATTGTTGTCAAATCCGCAAAAGGGTCGGGAGGTTCGGCTCGAGTCGCATCCAGGACTCTGAAGCGAACTTCTTGGTCGGAGAATGACAGCAAATCTTCGTCTTCCATGATGACTCTCAGCAAGCAATGGTCGTGTTGCTTGTTCGTGCAGCGGTGAGGACGCGCTGACTTCTCTTCTCAGCCAGCTCTTCAGTGAGACAGCCGTTTTTGAAGCTGATTAAAACAATCGGCACCAAACGTGCCCTGCCAGCCAAGTGTTGACCTCCCCGGGCCACCAGCGTAACAAAACACTCAGTGACAAACAACACAATACAAACTCAACACATACACCAACAAACTCACTCTACTACTAACTACCTCTATACAAAAACTAAACTGACAAACAAATATGCCATCACCACCACGAAAAACGCGAAAAATGCGCTTTTCCTATCCTGTCGGCGACGCCAATAAATGTAGCGCCGGAGGCGCGGCCGAAGTGGTTATTCCATCCTCTGACACTACATTTAAGTTTAGAGAATGTCTGAGTAAAGAGTGCGTGTGGAATTAGTGGTAGCGCACTGTACAGGCCGCTGAGCGACGCCTGAACACAAACACACACACATCCACACTCTCAGACTCGCTCCCGTGCACACGCAACAAAGAAAGAAAACATGCAGCACTCCCTTTCATACGCACTGCAGGCTGACATGCAAGTCATAACAAAGAGGAGTCTGAAGTTTCTGTTCTTATTATTAAACAAAATATAAAAAAAAATAAACAAAGAGAGGTAGACTCTATTTCCGAACCTCAGTACTAGAATTTGGAAACACGGGGCCTAAAACGAACAATCAGGTTCGTGTGGTGATGGCTTAATTAAACAAAGAGGAAAAAAAATATATAGTCACACAGAATACAACACGAGTACGAACGGACAGACAAACAGACAGACTGACAAACCAACAAACTATACACAACTACAAATCTGACTAAATAAAAATAACTCCTACAAACACTACACCTTCTCACTTACTCTGAAACACATAAAATTACCAACAAAACCTTTATCAAGCCGTTCTTTCCAAAATACAATACTAACCCAAATTTTCGTAATCCAATCAAGAATCCACACTGGTAATCCACACTAATAACACTGGTTAATAATCCACTGGTACTCCCACTGATGGAACTGAAGCGACTAATAATCAAACTGATAGGGCTGGTGGAGACCGGTGGAGACACCGGTGGGGACACCGGTGGCCCGAAGAGGCGAGCACTGGCGGCACAGAGGTATCCAAACAAAAACGGTCGGCTGTCTGCTAATACTTATTTTAGTGGAGCTTTTATACATTTTGCCCTCCTCTGCCTGTGCACGTGTGGGGTTACTTGGGGTCAGCCCGCTGTCAATCAAAGAAGCGACCGAAAACAATGCTGACTAAATCATCCAAAATGTGCACGTAGGCAATTTTTCCCTCTTTCTCTCTATTATTACAGACACATAAACTTACAAATAAAATCATACACAAAAACATTCAGAAAAAAATACAACTTCTTTACAGCTATAATAAACCTCGTGCATGCCGCTGTTCAGTGCAGTAGTTCAAGAAGGCGTCTCTCCGCTCGGCTGAAAGACCATGCGCGCTGCATCCCACCGTAGGGCAACTCGAGGTCCCAAAAGTGCTCACAAGGTTGTTGTTGTTGTTTTTTTTTTTTAACCCGGCCAAATTTTGCACGACTCCTGAAGATACTTCTTTTGTTGACAGGTACTGCTGTCTGAAACAGGGGAACTAATGGCCAAGGAATGTAATCCGAGGACAGGATGAGCCATGATTCGATTCCAGACTTCAGAAGACCCTCCTCACTCCATCCTCTTTAAATCTCACTTCTTCCCCCTCCCCCCCCCCCTCCCCGCCATCCTCTTCCCTCAAACCCTCATCCAACAAGGGACCTGCTCTTGTGTTTGCCCTGATGGGCCACGGACGGAGCAGGGAATGTAATTCCGGCAGATGGGGGCGGGCTGCTTAATCGAATTCAGCATGTTGTCCGTGCGCAAGTTGCAACAGAAAGACGGTCTTTGCCGGATCAAGTCAAAGGCAAACTGAAAGCCTGTGCGTCAGCGCGGAGACAACCTGCATGCAACAGGCTGGTCACCGCTGAATTGTTGGCTGACAGCGGCTCACTCACGCATGTGTTGGCCGACTTCACAATTATCAGCCAGCAGCTGCTTGCATACTGCGCAATACAAGATTACTATCATTATTATTATTACTACTATTATTATTATATGACAACCTCCTGATGAAACGTGACTATTTTTCCACCGCGAGGCCGTTGACCCTCTGAAAACTGTTCGGGTCGTGAGTTCGAATCCCGGCTCAGTGGGAACCAAACATTGGTGCTGGATTTTCCGTCTTTGATATCACCCGCACGTGGTGGAGAAACACCCATCCATTGTAGACCCTCTAACAATGTTCAAGTTCGGGTCGTGAGTTCGAATCCCGGCTCAGCGGGTCCCAAATATTGGTGCTGGCTTTTCCCTCTTTGCCCCTTCTTTGATATCACCTAGATGGGGAGCCGGAATAGCCGAATGGTAAAGCGTTGGAATCCCAATGCTCGGGTCGTGAGTTCGAATCCCGGCGACTGGGGCCAAATGTTTGTGCTGGCCTTTTTCTCGTTGCCCCGTCTTTGGTATCACCCTTACGTGGTGGAAAAGCCGGACGTTAAACTCCCAAACATCCACCCCTACCCACCCCTTTGGTGGTGGAAAGGGACGTTAAACCCCCAAACACCCACCCACTGTAGACCCTCTGACGATGTCACGACTGATCAGGTCAAATCCCTGTATCTGCGAGTCGCGATGATTCAGTTTTGTTAACCTTTACCGTAAGAGGCTCTGCTAAACTGTCGATTTGTACAGTCCGGTTACCGTCATAGGGAAATGCTGAAAAATCCCCAACCACTTGTGTGTTTTTAAAGATTACTCTGCAATTTTGCAAAGTATAACCTACTAACTACTTTGCAGCGGGAAAGCAGATAATCAACAACTCTGTCGAGAATATTTGCGTTACGGTCATTCTAACTCTTCTCGAGGAATACCTGAAACTGATCTCAAAACACCACTGAGTTGTTTTGTTGTTGTTTTTAGTGAGAGAGTAATCAGCAATAACGTCGGTAAAAGTCACTGGGCGTTGTTTGAGCCGGTTCATAGACTACATGTACTTGACTTCGAACATTGTTTATTGCATTGTTTTATGACACATTTATTTCATAATTGGGTTGTATGGTAGTTCTAACTCTCTTCGATGAATACCGTGGGGGTTAAAGTCTCAAAACCGCTGACACAAGAAAAACAAAATTCAGTGAGAGAGTAATGAGCGAAACTGAACGTAAAGTCCTAAACTGAGAGACTGGTAATTAGCCAAACTGAACGTAAGAAGTCCTGGGTATTGTACACTTGGCTCATACGGCACTTGCAGTGACAAATTTTACGTGAAGTGTTTTGTAGCTGCATCAAAGTTGCAATCTCGTTGTCAGTCATTGTTTTCATAAAAGAGAGGAAGTAATTCTACTGCATGACTGTGACTGACTGATGACTCGAGGTAAGATTGAAATAAAATTTCACCTCAACAACGTCAGTCATGTTTCATTCTAGCCTGTGCAGCTACAGTGGACGCCGGATATAAGCAACTCGGATATAAGAAAACTCGGTTATTGCCAACGAATTTTTCCCCCCCCGGCCAAACTCTTCTTTATTATGTATTACAAAAACTCGGATTCAAGAAACTCGCTTATAAGAAAACTCGGTTTTAGGAAAGCAAATTTCTTGTCCCGCTTGATACAAAAACTCGGATATAAGAAACCGAAAGTACATTTCCAAGAAAATTTCACTCATTGTAAGAAACCGAAAGTACATTTCCAAGAAAATTTCACTCATTCTAAGAAAACAGGTCAGGTCTGACGTCACTTAAGACAGGCACATGATGGCGCATGATTTTCTTTTCTTGAATTGGTTCTTTACCATTGTGTTCCGTGCAAAATTGAATGTTGGCAAGAAGAAAAAATACAAGATGCATTTTTGTTGTTCTATTGTTATATGTTGTTTTTATTATTATTTTGTTTTTTTGCCTGATTGGGAGCTCAGTCTCTCTCTCTCTCTCTCTGTATGTCTGTCTCTGTCTACAGGGCTCGCGTTAAGGAGAATAAAACTATGAGTATTAGACTAACTGTTGATCAATTCCTTTCTTTGACAATATACGTGGTCCATCTTTCCTCCATCCCCCTTCACCTCCCAACAGAAAAAAAAGCTAATTTGCAGCTTTTTTCAGCCAAATTAGACACGGAAAGCATCGCATATCATACTCTAATGGGACGAGTGTTTTATAGATCAAAAGTGGATACATAATGCACTTTTAATATATCCTATAAATACACGGGAATTCTCTCTCTCTCTCTCTCCTCTTAGTTCTTTTTTGTTTGTTTGTTTGTTTGGTTGGTTGGTTGGTTGGTTGGTTTGGGGTTTTTGTTTTTTTTTCTTTTTGTTGTTTTTTTTCTTACCACAAGACCACCAGCGCTACAGTTGGGAAGCAAAAACAGTATTTTGTAACATGTTCAAACAAAAATATCTGACATTGAAGGACTCAAGCGCACTGGTGTATATTAACTCTACACATATATATTCTGTGCAGGTCTTTAAGAGAAACCAGATATTTCTTAATTTAATGCAAAACATACACGAACTGAGAAAAAAAGAAATGTTTTAAACCTTTTTTTCACTGAACTCGGTTATAAGAAATATTTTTCAAAATACTTTCTTATATCCGACTTTCAGATATAAGAAAACTCGGATATAAGAAACCAAAAAATTCACCCCCCTCGAGTTTCTTATAACCGGCGTATACTGTATCTGAGAACACTGCCGCAACGATCATTCTCTCTATATCCACGCAGCAGTCTCACTGCATCACTGATTGAGCCGTGGCACCAATGCGTCATCGTGAAGCCCTTTAAAATGCTGGAGGGCGCCGGATCAGCCTGTTGATCGAACGGCTTCTGTCACTTCCTCTTTCAAACTGTTGCACGCTGGGAAGGCGGCCGTTGGAAGCCCGGCCCAAGTGCAACATGAGTCACCAGTAAATCTTGTTATTGATCTACGTCACTCAAAGGGCCAGTGTGTGTGTGTGTGTGTGTGTGTGTGTGTGTGCGCGCGCGCACGCGTGTATAGGAGGGGGGTTGCAGAGTGTTTTCAATTGTGTGTGTGCTTGTGTGTTATGTGTACAGGAAGCTTATGAAACAAATACTGATGAAAACAAGGAAAAAAGGTTTTATTCATTTGTTCCTTTGCCAAAAGACATAAGCAACAAGGTGATCCAGTTGCGATGAAATTTATGAGTGATAATATTATCATAAACGTTGGCAGACAAAATGATCACATAAAGCCATGGAATGTACACAAGCAAGCATGACCAAGCTAGCATGAACAAAATTTCAGAAAACAATTGTTATACTTTTTTTTTTTTTTTAAATCACTGATTCAAATCTGAAAAACACCTGGGAAAATGCGCACATACAGAGAAAGGAAAAATACAGGTTTTGGTTGAAACCCCAACCACACCTCATTTCCATAACAACCATCACCATCCGAAAAACATCCCCCCCCCCCCAACCCCCCTGCAAATTTAAAAAAAAAAAAAAAAAAACCTCTTTCCGTGCCATCTGTTTCTGCATCATTAATCAAAAAAAACACATGGGTCTGCCCTTTCTGATCTCGAAGCCCGTTGATATGTCGCAAATTAAATACATATAACTGACAGGTTATACAGCTGATAAGCTCTCCATTAACAATCATACCAAAGTGATACTGAATATCATACACACGCTAACATAATCGCTTTGCTCCCCCCTACTCAGCAATTCAAATCTTTCGTAATGAAATGCCTATTATCTGCATGGACCTGTTAAGTATGCAGATTCATCAACACTGAAAATACCGCGAGGCCATGCTATTCGCGTGTCTGCATTATTTATTTCTGGCACAGGAAGGTATTGATCAGGTGGTCCCTATGGCAACGGATATGCACGCGCCACCGAAGTGCTGACGCCATATCCCAAGAGACCGGGGAGAAAATGTCAGCAAGGTTGCACAATGTGTGTGTGTGTGCATGTGTGTGTGTGTGTGTGTGTGCGCACTGACATGCCAAGCCATTTTTCTCCAATATTTTGTCGCCACACTGCAAACTGCGCTCTTTCTCTCTCTCTCTCTCCATTTGCATTGTCTCTGTCTCTACAGGAAGAAAAAATCATGAAAATCATGCTTGCCTCTTCTACCCCTCCCCCCCCCCCCCCAAAAAAAAAAAATAAATAAATAAATAAATAAATAAAAAAATTGACAGCAACAGCAGATGAAATTCGCCAGCCTGTACAGTTAGGTCACGTTGCACACACAGACACACACACACGGTTGTCAGCAACAGACTTGCAGACGTTGGAAATGACCACCGGTACACAACAATGAATGTTGCACATGTAACCTCTGGCCTACACACTGAAGAATGCGTAATCATCAGATCAGTGTACAGCAAATGCAGTCATTCAACCTTTGGCAGGGGGCACGACTCAAGGGGAATAAGGCCGTACTGACGCAAGGGGAAAACTGAAGATTATTTCCCCTGTGGCGACTGTCGTGGGCAATATAATATATAATGTCAACTATAGTTGTATGTGTATACTCAAGTGTTCATTGCAGACTCAAGATATCTAAAGCATTTACAGAATTACATCTTTATGTTGTTGCTAACTAAATATGTTCTCATATGCAAACCTGATGAATTTCATAAACACCTGATGAATTTCATAAACACCTGATGAATTTCATAAACAAGGATCCAAGTTGGAAGTTTTCAAAAATAGGTGAGTGCACTCACACAAATTATGGCATAAATATTCAGTGAAAATGATATAAAATAGTATGAGTGCGTATACGCATACCTGTCATATGGGCAGATACCCAGAATAAAATGTGACCCGTTCTCACGTGGAGATATGTATATTACTGCAATCTATTGGTTATGCAGTTTAATTCAATATAAGAATGAAAGCTGTACTACTAAAATTGACAGAGATATCACCAGTTGAAGTTGGCTACTCACAAGGCGGCCATACTGACCCCTGGCACTCTTTTCGCCTGTAGCGGCGTTCGGCCTAGTGCGACTTATGGTCCCTTTCGCGACACATGGCAGAGATTGGCCAATGACTGATGTGCATTTCAATTTCTATGTTTCTGTGACTGGCCTAAAATTACCGTTTGCTTGGAAAAACATAAGACAAAAACTATAAGAAGCCCACACAACTAGCTCCAAAAAACCAACTGGATTTGCTAGTGTACATTGTATCCGTAAAGTTCAGCCTGCGCAAGCGTTATGCCTAAAAAATGCACTACACTGGTACCCACACAGTATCGGCTTTACAACATTTCATTGCGTGTATCTGAAGGGCTGATTCATCTGAAAATTTCACAAAACACTTGGCACATTTCTGCAACTTTTGACTGTCATGCCTTCTGCAGTGGTGCACAGCAAGGCCAGATTTTGAGAAGAATGATTTATGACATGATGGACACTGAAACAGTTTCTTTCCACTGCGGCGTGCACCACGAGTCTTCAGGCCTGCCTTTGTGTTGCTGTGGACCTGATGACCGCTCGGACGTCCTACCCTGACAGAGCTGCGTGGACGTTCGCATTGCTTTTTCTGCTGTGTTTTCAACTGGCTTTGATGTCTCTGGTCAGTGTGTGTCGTCGTGTGCATCCGCAGAGCAGATTTACTTGCAAATGTGGACGAGCACTGATGACACAAATGAGGGTCTCTGTGATTTTTGGCGTGTTCCTTCAGACGGAACCTCTCCTGGATCTGAGCAGGGTGTTGAGAGCAGCTGTCAACATTTTTTTCCTCATGGCCTGTGCTGTGTACGTCCAGTTCAGATGTACTGGGGAATGAAGCAGAGCAGACTGAACATTTGTGCAGTCCTGTTTCTGCACTTCCTGTGTCTGCTGCAGCATGAGATTCAAGATCTTTTTGGCATGTAAATATGGCAGAGCACTCTGGGAATATGTGCAGTTGCTCCTCCTCGTGCAGTGGTCGGTGAACTGACAGACCGTGCTTGGTCAAGAATGAAGCAGGGCACATGGAACATTTGTAAGGTCCATCTTTGCCATGCACCTGAATGTGAATCTTCAGGCCAGGCTCTGTTTCAAACGTAGCAGGACAGTGCCGGCACTTGTGTAATGGCTTAGACACAGAGTGGGCGTGGGTGTGCCCACTTGATACTGCCCGACGGTCACCTTTTTTAGAATGAAGTTTTCTGCGTGACCTCAACTCCGAGATGTTCAAGAAAACAGCAGGGCACTGACGGCTGGAGTCAGTAGATGGCAGCTTACTGTATTCAATGCGAAGGTTTGCATTTGAAGTCCTTGTGTATGGTCTGCCTGAATTCACCTGAAAGTTCTGCAAACTTGAAAGAGCTGCGCTGCTTGGATTTGCACCTTGACCCTCTGTTGGTGAAGTCATGGCCAGGCCACTGTCTTGATCTGTAGTATCACTAGAACCAGCGTTAGAACCATGTACTTGCCATGCCTGCGGCTCTGTTTCCATCGCCTCCGATGAAACATCAGCACAATCACTCTTATCAACGGCACCACTGCTGCCAGTCGAACGTTCAGCCTGAGGATTAAATCCTACTGGGACATCTGTTTCACAAATTTTACCCTGAGAAGATCCTGCTGGTCTGCCTTCGTCAATAGGTTTCGTTTTTACGGTAACTGTCTCAGCACTCCCCCTCCCTCGGCCTGAATCTTCAGTTTGTGTAGAATTACGCACGGTGGTGGAAGCTGTGTATTGTTTATTTGCCTTCAGAGCTGCCCGGGCCTTGTTCCTTCTACTTCTAGTGAGTCCTGCAGAAACCGAGTCTAAGGCTTTGGGAACCGTCTTCACAGTCACTGTTGCAGTGTCACTACTTCCATTTCCAGTACATGTACTTCCAGTGGATGTCCCAGCACACACATTTGCTGATGATGTCGCTGCATTTTGAAGCTTTGCTGCCCGGGCTTTGTTCCTCCTGGCAAGTCTTGCATAAATCGACTCTTCAGGCTCTGTCCTCACGACCACAGTCTGCTTGTTACCACATTTGTTCTCAATACCTCCAGAGGACTTTGCAGTGCTTGCCTTGGGAGCAGCTGAATCGGACAGGTGTGCTGCCTGAACTTCATTCCTCTTTGAGTTAGGGGCGTTTGTGATGTCTGCTGTTGGTGGACCAAGTCTTGCAGAAGCAGAACTGGACACTTCAGGTTCTTTCTTTACGGTCACTCTTGGCATGTCATTTCCTTCATTCCCAACACTAGCCACGCTAGCCACTGGTGCAACTGAATCTGACAGTTTTGCTGCCCGTGTGGAAGGGACAACACTGGCATCTGAATCACATTCCTCTGTCTCGACTTCAGTCATCTGACTCAGATTCTGAGTGTCGACTGCCATTTTCTCCGCAGTCACTGTTCCAACATTACCATTTCCATTCTCTGTACTTGCAGTGGATGTCACAAAACACGCCTTTGCTGACGCTGCAGCTGAATCTTGAAGTTTTGCTGCCCGCAATTTGTTCCTTTTAGCAAGTCGAGCATAAATGGAGGACGAATCCTTTGGCTCATAGTTGTAAGTAACTGTTCGTGCCTCGTGAGAGATATCTGATGCTTCAATGGCTGTGGTGGTGTCTTTTTCCCGCACACCTGCACTGACATCTGAATTGTATTCCTCTGTCTGAACGTCACCTATGTTAGTGGCGACTGCCACTGTAGCTGGTACGGACATCGGACTGATATCAGAATCACATTCATCTGTCTTGGCATTCCCTGTCTGAGTGCTGTCTGCCTCTTGAGATGGTGCAGCACTGGCCTGTGAATGCCATTCCTCTGTTCTGACATCAACTGTCTGAGAGTTGACTGCCAGTGTGGATGGAACAGCATCGACATCTGCATCACATTCCTCTGTCTTGACATCAACCATCTGAGTGCTGTCTGCCACCTGAGATGAAGCAGCACTGGCCTCTGAAACGCTTTCCTCTGTTCTGACATCAACTGTCTGAGAGTTGACTGCCAGGGTGGACGGAACAGCGTTGACATCTGCATCACATTTCTCTGTCTTGACATCAACCATATGAGTGCTGTCTGCCACCCGAGATGATGCAGCACTGGCCTCTGAAACGCATTCCTCTGTTCTGACATCAACTGTCTGAGAGTTGACTGCCAGGGTAGATGGAACAGCATCGACGTCTGCATCACATTTCTCTGTCTTGACATCAACCATATGAGCGACTTCTGCCACTCGAGATGATGCAGCACTGGCCTCTGAAACGCATTCCTCTGTTCTGACATCAATTGTCTGAGAGTTGACTGCCAGGGTGGACAGAACAGTGTTGACATCTGCATCACATTCCTCTGTCTTGACATCAACCATATGAGTGCTGTCTGCCACCCGAGATGATGCAGCACTGGCCTCTGAATCACATTCCTCTGTTCTAACATCAACTGTCTGAGAGTTGACTGCCAGGGTGGACGGAACAGCGTTGACATCTGCATCACATTCCTCTCTCTTGACATCAACCATATGAGTGCCGTCTGCCACCCGAGATGATGCAGCACTGGCCTCTGAAACGCATTCCTCTGTTCTGACGTCAACTGTCTGAGAGTTGACTTCCAGTGTGGATGGAACAGCATCGACATCTGCATCACATTCCTCTGTCTTGACATCAACCATATGAGCGACTTCTGCCACTCGAGATGATGCAGCACTGGCCTCTGAAACGCATTCCTCTGTTCTGACATCAACTGTCTGAGCGTTGACTGCCAGGGTGGACGGAACAGTGTTGACATCTGCATCACATTCCTCTGTCTTGACATCAACCATATGAGTGCTGTCTGCCACCCGAGATGAAGCAGCACTGGCCTCTGAAACGCTTTCCTCTGTTCTGACATCAACTGTCTGAGAGTTGACTGCCAGGGTGGACGGAACAGCGTTGACATCTGCATCACATTCCTCTGTCTTGACATCAACCATATGAGCGACTTCTGCCACTCGAGATGATGCAGCACTGGCCTCTGAAATGCATTCCTCTGTTCTAACATCAACTGTCTGAGAGTTGACTGCCTGGCCGGACGGAACAGCACTGACATCTGCATCACATTCCTCTGTATTGACATCAACCATATGAGTGCCGTCTGCCACCCGAGATGATGCAGCACTGGCCTCTGATATGCATTCCTCTGTTCTGACATCAATTGTCTGAGAGTTGACTGCTAGTGTGGATGGAACAGCATCAACATCTGCATCACATTCCTCTGTATTGACATCAACCATATGAGCGACTTCTGCCACTTGGGATGATGCAGCACTGGCCTCTAAATCACATTCCTCTGTTCTGACATCAACTGTCTGAGCGTTGTCTGTCAGTGTGGATGAAACGACGACATATGAAGCGCATTCCTCTGTGTCGACATCAATCATCTGACTCAGAATCTGTGTGTCGACTGCCGCTGTGGCTGAAGTGTCAGTAGCTGTGAGAAACTGAAATTCTGTGTCAACATCCAGACTCAGAGAAGGCACAGCACACAGGCCTGAGCCGCGGGACCACAAACTCTCTTGTACATGTAGTTTGTCTGTGGCGCCTCCAGATACCGAAGATACCACACACTTGTCATGTTCTGCCACTTTCACGCTTGTTTGCGCGTTTGTGTGTTCAACCACATCTTCTCTCAATGTCATTATGGAAGAGGACTGTGAACAGTCATAATCTGTTGGTTTATTGTGAAGTTGTATGTGACGATTTCTTCGGTCCCCTCTAGAAAATGAAGCAGAGCAGAACGGACATTTGAAACGCTCGTTCCTCGTGTGAACTATCCTGTGTTTCTTCTGGCCAATGGTTGATCGAAATGTGGCAGGGCAGTTGGGCTCCGGACAAGTGAGTGGTGCCGCCGGAGGCCGAAAGAGGGGGTTGGTCCGTTCTACAATTTCTGTCAGAGGGTGACCTCTGTCAGGATGAGCGTTTCTTAAATGAGACAGCAAACTGGACAGGTTGTTGGAAATAGCCGAGCACTGCGGACAAGGGAATCGCAGAAGCACGGGGAACTTGTATAGCATCCGAGACTGGGTGCCTGAAGCACAAGCGGGCACAGACAAGCTTTCTGCGAGGCCGTGTGTTCTCCAGTGGCTGTCCAATGCAGTGATGGTTCCGAACAATTTCAGACAGTGCATACACTTGTAAGTAAATGGTCTGGCATCTACAGAGTGCCCATCGGACAACTGTGCTGATGACCTACGTTTTGTGGGTGGAGTCTGTAAGTGTGTCCTAGAGTGCGCGATCAGATCTTCTTCCAATGTGAACATGGAGGAACACTGAGAACAGGAGTGGCTCATCGCTCCTTTATGAATCTGTTTGTGACGGGACAGAGCGCTCTTGTTTGGAAATGAAGCAGAACACACCAAGCATTTGAACGGCTCATCCCTGTGGGTTTCACTTGTGAAGTTTGACATTGTTGTAATTGATTCCTGAGGCTGCGTTCTCATCACACCTGTCACAGCATTAGTATCAACTGCCAGAGGACTCACCTCATTACAGACAGTCAAAGTTTCTGGGTTTAGAATCTGTGCTTCACATCGCACATCCACTGTTTTAGCACCGATGTTTTGTGTAGTGACTGCTGTACTCTCCGTCTCCAAAGACTCTGTCTGTATGGTCAATGACTCCGTGTGAGCACTGAGCATCCCTGAATCCACAGAGGGTGTAGGGGTAGGAGTACCTGCGACTATTGCAGCTGGATGCTCTGAGTGTGACTCAGATTCCGTCTTCGCCTTGAAGCCCACAGCAATGTTTGCAGTGTCCCCTTCCTCCACTGGCTCTGTAGCCATGATTTCTGACTCTGTATCAGCACCGAGCGTCCCTGATGGAGTACTTGTGTGTACTGCAGATGGGCTCTGTGACTCAGATTCTGTTAACGCTGTCTGAGCTTTACAGACCTCAGCAACATTTGCTGTATCCTCTTCCTCCATAGGCTCTGTTTTCATGGACATCAACTCTGAGTCATCACAGATGACACCCTCTGAGCGTGTTACAGTACATGTACTTCCTGCAGCTGGATGCTGTGACTCAGATTCTGGAAAAGCTGTCGGAGGTTTGGTGCCCTCTGCAGAATCTGCTTTTTCCTCTTCTTCCAAAGGCTCTCTTTTTATGGTCACCGAATCAGCACAGAGTATTTCTGAACCCTCTGACTGTGTTAGCAGACATGTATTTCCTGCAGCTGGACGCTGTGACTCGGATTCTGAAAAAGCTGTCTGAGGTTTGGTGCCTTGTGCAGAATCTGCTCTTTCCTCATCTTCCAAAGGTTCTCTTATAATGGTCACTGAGTCAGCACTAGGTATTTCTGAACCTTCAGAGGATATAGGAGTACTCGTGACTATTGTAGCTGGATGCTGCAATTTTGCTTTCATAGCTGCCCGCTCCTTGTTCCTTCTGGCCAATCTGGCATAGATCGAGGATTCTTCGGGCCCTTTACGTGTCACGGACAACTCTGTAAAAGATCTCAGTTTTGCCGGAGGACCTTGTATGTGTGTCCTACTGTGTGCAGCCAGATCTTCCTCCTGTGTGAATACTGCAGGGCATTGCGAACAGTAGTTTTTGTGTGCCTTAGTGTGTGCAACCAGATCTTCTTCCTGTGTGAACATGGCAGGGCACTGCAAACAGAAGCGCAAGTGTGTCCTGGTGTGTGCAACCAGATCCTCTTTCTGTGTGAATGCTGCAGGACACTGAGAACAGCAGTGGGGCATTGCTGCTCTGTGAAGTAATCTGTGGCGGCTCCAATTGTTCATGTTTGTGAAGGAGGCAGAACACTGGAAGCATCTGAAAGGCCCATCTCTCCTGTGGATTTTTCTGTGAACATGTAGACCATTCACTGTTTCGAATGCAGCAGGACATCCCGGTTCTGGACACCTCAATAATGTCTTTTCTCCTCCCTGAGCCGCAGCACCAGTATCACTATCAGTCTGATGACTAGGTACTGCCGGCCCATGGTCGCTTTGAGGAATTAACGTGTGGGATTTGAAATGAGCCTCAAAATCCTTGACACTTGAAAAGGTATTAGAACAGTTCACGCATCTGTAGGATACCGAATTCTCGGTGGGTGCAGAACTAAGTGCAACATTTGAAGATGCTTTCTGCGCTTTTTCCTTCAAAGCTGCTCTAGGCTTGATCTTTTTTGCTGGTTTTGCATGAATCGAGTCTGACTCTTCAGGGTCTGTACTGACAGTCACTGTTTTAACATTACTACTCACACTCACAGTTCCTGTACTTTCACTGGACGTTGCAGTACATGATGCGTTTGCTGCTGCTGTAGCTGCATTTTGATGTTTTGCTGCCCGGGCTTTGTTCCTCCTGGCAAGTCTTGCATAAATCGAATCCGACTCTTCAGGCTTGGTCCTCCTCGTCCTAGCCTGCTCATAACCACCTTCGTTCCCTTTACCCCCTGCGAACTTTGCTATGCTTGCCGTTGGAGCAGCTGAAGTAGACAGCTGTGCTACCTGAGCTTTGTTCCTCTTTAAGTTCGGGACGTTTGAGACAGGGGATTTTGCGATGCTCGCTGTTGCTGCATCAAGTCTTGCGTAAGTCGAACTTGACTCTTCACGTTTCCTTTTCACAGTCACTGTGTGCATGTTGTAACCTTCTGCAAGGGAATCTGAAAGACAAGAAAACTGACTAGAAAGAGCTCCTTACTCTTTACTTTTCACTTGGTGTAACAATTAATGTTTTGGTTGTGTGTGTGTGTGTGTGTGTGTGTGTGTGTGTGTGTGTGTGTGTGCCATTTTGAGCATTTTTGAAGTTTCAAATAATGAAAATGGAAGCACACAAGCCTCAAATCACCTACAACTACATGGTGGGAACAGTA
Source organism: Batillaria attramentaria (assembly GCA_018292915.2). Taxonomy (NCBI): domain Eukaryota; kingdom Metazoa; phylum Mollusca; class Gastropoda; family Batillariidae; genus Batillaria; species Batillaria attramentaria. Next base: position 163,844 of record JACVVK020000427.1, on the reverse strand, counting down.
AGCACCAAGATCATCATCACTTTCAGTTTCACACTTACGTCAAGCCACACTGACGAGTGAATCCCGACTCAACTCCAGACCACTTTCTCTTTCAACTTTTTGTAATAGACTGGAAAAGGAAAGGTTGCACACGTTATAAACAGAACCTAGCTTTCAGTGCAGTCTGGCAGTGTATACATGTCGATCAATTTCATTGTTGGCAATCCTGAACTGATTCTCACTATGAGTCATTGAATTTTTAAGTGTTATTCAGGCAGTGGTGCTGAAGGACAGAAAAAGACAAGAAAAGGGGTAATACTTGCCTGCCTTAGACAAAATAATTAATTAAACCTACCTTGTAGATCAGTAGAAGATGCTGGAAGATGAAGCGCAGGTAGTGTGCATTGAAATAACAGTTGCCGTTTTGGTCCTCTTGTCACATTATCTGAAAAAGGGAAAGTTGACAGTTTTGGACTCCTGCAGAATCAGGTCAGCGTCCAAGTATGTGCACAGGGTTAATGCCCGAGTGGAATACTAAAAGCTCTGTTGGTATAGCTCACCCGTTAGGGGGTGCAAGTCAAGTGTATACCAGTTAATTCCGTTGAAATTTCGCATGGAGTAAAGTCGTAGAACAAAGTCAGCGGCCACGTGACTTCACCTCGCTGGGCCGGTCCTACTAATTACCGAAAACAACCAAAAACAACTCTTAATACGGGTAGAACGTGGTTAAAACATAGAAATAACAACACACAAACATAATAACAACACACAAACATGATTTAAGGTGAAAAAGAGACCTTAAAAAAGCTAAAAAGAACAAATGTGACATTGCAGAAAATAACCAGTCCGGACCAGACGGAGTCGCTTCCCTTGGGAGACACGTTCATTTCGTCCTGTTCTCTTGGAGTGAATAAGTACTTTTTTTCCTTTTAACTAGTTTAAGGCCTCTTTTTTTCACCTTTAACCATGATTATGTGTTGTTATTTCTATGTTTTAACTGCGTTCTACCCGTATTAAGAGTTGTTTTCGGTTGTTTTCGGTAATTAGTAGGACCCCGCCAGACCCCAGTGTACATTTGCACCCCCTCCCGCATTGTGGGGATACAGTCGCCCCTGTTAGTGGACGACTGGAGTTTATTTGCCCCTCCTGCTGGCTGGTATACATTTGCACCCCGTAACGGGCGGACTATACCAACTGAACAATACTAAATTGGTTGTACGGTAATAGGCCTAACTTTTAAGGCTTGCGTTATGCTCTTCCCAACTTGCGTTGCAACAACAACAGCAACAACAATATATACATACACTTACAACAACAGCAATGAAGGAAAACAAACAAGGACACAAACGTCCAAAAACCACCAGTTTACTCCCGTTTCATCAGGACTGCATCTAAACTTGTGCAAGTGTTGACACTGATCAGAGAACTTTTTTTTTTTTTTTTTATTGTGGGCGTCTTGCGCGGTATTTGTAACATCTCAAATCAGAATAGATCTAAGGGCGATCGACGAAGATGCCTTACGTGAACCCCGTTACTGGGGTATCCGAACGTGGGCTGTCAGAGGCCAAATGTTCGACTGTTGTCAGTCTTCCTTGAGCAGTTACCATCGCCATCATGCATACACAAATGCATGACTTTAATCGCGAAGAGTGTACTAGGGGAAAATACTCTGGACGACCGGTAAACAGTCGATTTACTACAAGATGCACACAGTTTGAACACCACGATTTATACACCCTCTTCAGGCTCCCCCGTTTTCTTAGTGGGTGGCTTTACACACGTAATGTGCGTATGTCTTGCATTAACCATATCGTGTTGTAAACCCAACAGTTCACCGAAACCTGCCCGGGGCCACAGAAAACCGGTGCCATGCCTGATTGTTTATCTCCTAAGACTAACAGAGTAAGAGCCAAGGCCCCACCAACCCTGCCCACCATATGGTAACACTGCTTAAGAGGAAACATTCATCCACTTTCACATAAGGCATGGGCCTTCCTGCTAGGCCCGAGGCCGCTGCAGATTGAACAACAGGGGGCTTGAACAGGCTTCTTGTGATTAATATTTCAAGTAAAAACGCGATGTTTACATGGGCTTATAAGAGAGGGATAAAAGCCTAAAAACAATTTTCATGGATAAATGCTTCTGGGATAGTTGTGGGGACACCCAGAACGGTTCTGTTCAGGCGTAAGGACACAAATTGACCTTGGGGTCATGGTTGGTGTTTATTTGAGGTACCTTGTTTGGCGAGTGTGCTAGTCTGTAGTGACTGTTGTGATTTTCATGATTTTTGTGTTACGTTATGTCAAGGTGCATGTCAGGCGGTTGCAAAAAGATGCAAGCTGCCAGTGCAGCTGGGACTTTTTGCATAGAGGTCGAGCTCAAGCGGATTCGTATGAACTGGCTCTCAAGCCTAAAGAGAAAGTGCATAATTCCAGTGAGGCCTGAGCGGAAAGGAGACGATCAAAATTTTTTTTAAACTCCTGTCAGGTGCGTGCCTTTGAATAGTCTGTTCATGGTAGTAATTGTTTCTAGATTGAAGCATTTTTAGGGGTGACTATGATGCCTGAGGCTAATAGGGAATAATTATATAGGCATTTAGACTTAGAGGCCCCGTGTATTTGTGTCCTTCGGCCTGTACAGACATCTTACCGTCAACCCTGGTCACCCCTTACCCACCCCCCTCCCCAGTCAGATACATAGTTTTTAAGTTTTTAAATTTTTACTCCCTGACCACCAGCAAATTTGTGTGTCACATTGCAGTTATTATAATTTATACACACTCACTGATCTCAACCCTAAAGCAGATGAAGATCCCTGGACAATGAAAAAATCACACTGCTCACACAGTGCAAACCATGCATTTACTGCTATGTGTATTTATTCAGTTGTATGCTAGCTGATCATGCACATTTCTTTTATGTTGGTCAGTCTGAATTATCTCTCTCTCTCTCACGAACACACATGACTGGTGCCAACAAATTTATTTTACATGAGTATACAAATGCAAATACCCACATACAAATGTTAACCTTCCGGCTACGTTGCTAAAAAACTTCTTACTAATCTTAGTCCTACATCGTGTGAAACAACTTACCCATGGTTTTGAAATAGGTAATTTTCGACTTATTCCTAGTCCTACGTCGTGGGAAACAAATTACCAATGGTTTTTATATAGGCAGATTGCAGCTTATTCCTAGTCCTACATCGTGGGAAACAAATTACCCATGGTTTTTAGAAAGGTAAATTTCAACTTATTCCTAGTCCTACATCGTGGGAAACAAATTACCCATGGTTTTTATATAGGCAATTTACAACTTGTTCTTTAATTACTCTGCTAATTACAAGTTAAACAACACAATTTTTGGCATGAACATAGTCAAACCATTTATTGACAAAGTCATGAAATTTCAAAGGTGTGACATAAATATTGACCGAGATACATTCATCTAAAGCAATGTCATTGTGTGTGCAACTTTTTACCCACGACGTTGTCCGAAGGTTAATGAGATGTTACAGTATGCAAACATGTGCATTTTTTATTTAATCATATGATATCTTCAGTTGTGGTAATGCATCAACGTGTTGTTTTGCATTGGTCCAGACTGAAGATACCCTCTCAAATGTGAAAACTTCAAATAAAACAATTTTAACAAGAAATTCAACCAAACATTACCACAGTATTTGCACCTACCTACATCTTGCAGACCAACTTGTCATTTTGTTTTCAACATCTTACCACTTAAAATAAGCAGAATAGTGGCCCGCGGACAGCTTCAGTCATCTGCTTCGAACTTCAGGCCATCACAGACACCCATGTTTTACTTCTTGGGGTTTAATTCTAATTTCTACGTTTCAGTGACTGGCACAAAAATAAATGCAGTTTGGTTGCAGAAACAAAAGACAAAACTCCGTGGAACGCATGGAACTAACTCCATCAAGAAACTGGTGACAGCCTGGCATTCGCGGTTTAATTACATCGAAGTGTTGCTGTCCCCAAACTTCAGTGTGCACAAGCAAAGTATGCCTGAGAAATGCTTTACAGTGGTACACACACAACATTAGCTAGACAGTGTTTTGTGGTGTGTTCCTCAAAGGTCGCCTTGTCTGAAAATCGAGCAGGACAAAGGGGACATTTCTGTGAGTGATGCCTTCTGCTGTGATGTGTCAAACCATCTTCAAGTAAAAATGACGCTGGACATAATGAGCACTTGTGCCGTTTCTCTCTACCGTGGATCCTGACGTGTCTTTTCAGGTTAGGCTTGTGAGCAAAGGCAGCATTACACTGGGTACATTTAAATGGTCTCTCTTTTGTGTGCTGTCTTTTGTGACCATCCAGATCAAGCTCATTTGGGAACACAGACCAGCACTGACTGCACACATGAGGGTTTGCATCTATGTGAATCATTATATGCTTCCCCAGACTAGACTTCAGCGCAAAAGCGGCAGGGCACTGCGAACATTTGTGGAGTTTTTGGGCAGTGTGGAGTGCCTTGTGCTGTCTCAAACTCAGCGCAGACGAGAATGACGACGGACATTTCAAGCACTTGTACTGTTTCTCTCCAACGTGGATCTTGATGTGGTTCATCAGGTTACGTTTGTGAGGAAAGGCTGCATCACACTGGATGCACTTAAACGGTTTCTCTCCTGTGTGCTGTCTCCTGTGACCTTCCAGATCAAACTCACGTCGGAACGTCGCCGAGCACCACAGACACTTGAAAGGTTTGTCTGGTTGACATTCAGCGTGTTTCTTTCGAATGATTTTCTCCTGGACCCCGGCAGGACTCGGAGAGCATTTGTCGACTTCGCTCTCCTCATGACTTGTTCTGTGCACGTCCAGTTCAGATTCACTGGGGAACGAAGCACAGCAGACTGAACATTTGTTCGGTTCTCTTTCTGTCTTTTCAACATGTGTTGTGGCGTGTGCTGCAAGGCCTTGACGGCGTGTAAATATGGCAGAACACTCTGTACATTTGTGCAGTGGCTCGTCTTTGTGCAGCTGTTGATGACATGACAGGCCTTTCTTGTTCAAGAAAGACGCGGAGCACACAGAACATTTGTAAGGTCCATCTCTGCCATGCACCCTACTGTGAATCTTTAGGCCAAACTCTCTCTCAAACGTAGCGGGACAGTGCAGACATTTGTATAGTGAGTGAGACACAGAATGGGCACTGGTATTCTCATTCGATATTGCTGGCCGGTCACCTTTTTTAGAATGAATTTTTCTATGTGACATAAAGCGGGAGATGTTGAAGAATACAGCCGGGCAGTGTGTACAGTGAAATGTCCGACGTCTGTAGTCTGTAGATGGCAGCCTATTGTGAACAATGCGAGTGTTAACATGTAAGGTCCCCGTGTGTGGTCTCGCTGAATTCAGTGGAAAGGACACCAAATCTGGGAAATTGCTTGTAGTTGTAGTTGGTCCATGGTGCTCTGTTGGTGAAGTCACCATCTCTGTTTTCATCACTCCTGAAGAAACATCAGTGTCATTTGCCTCAACATCCATCCCACCGCTGACGGTCACATTTTCTACCTTAGGCTTAAGTTTTACTGGCACACCTGCTGTTTCAGGACCCATACCTTCAGCAGATCCTGCTAGGCTGTCCTCTTCCACAGGTTCTGTTTTCATGGTAACTGTATTCAAAGCTGCTTGGGCCTTGTTCCTTCTACTTCCAGTGTGTCTTGCATAACCCGAGTCTGATGATTCGGTAACTTCGGTCTTCACAGTCACCATTCTGTTGTCAATACCTCCACTGCCTGTACCTCCACTAGACGTCGCAGTACACATACTTGCTGCTGCTGCATCGCATTCCTCTGTCTTAACTTCACACTTGACTGCCACTGTAGACTGCACAGTGGTGACCTCAGAATCACATTCCTTTTTCACAGTGCCAACCATGTGGGTATTGTCGGCCACTGTAAGTGTAACTGGTACAGCACTGCCTGCCTGGACATCTACCGTTTCACGGTCATCTGCAATGGAGGTTGGTACAACACTGGCACCTGAATCACATTCCTCAGTCTTAACAGTGACCATCTGAGTGTTGGCTGCCAGTGTGGCTGGTGCATCAGTAGCTGTGGGCATGCAAAGTTCAGTTTTGACATCAAGATGTTGTTGTTCACACCTAATGCTCTGTACAGATCCTGCTGCATCCTTGTCCTCCAACAAGGGCTCTGTTTTTATGGCCAGAGGCTGTGTGTAAGCACCAAGCGTCCATGACGACTCATAGGGTGTAGGACTAGGAGAAGTAGAACTGTGTACTGCAGCCAGATGTTGCAATTTTGCTTTCATAGCTGCCCGCTCCTTGTTCCTTCTGGCCAGTCTGGCATAGATTGAGGATTCTTCGGGCCTTTTCTGTGTCACAGACAACTCTGCAAAAGATTTCAGTTTTGTGGGTGGATTTTGTAAGTGCGTCCTAGTGTGTGCGACCAGATCTTCTTCCTGTGTGAACACTGCAGGGCATTGAGAACAGGAGTGAAGGTGTGTCCTAATGTGTGCATCCATCTCTTTTTTTTTCTTCCTATGAACATGAAATTGTATTTGCACTGAAAATTGCTGATTTTCTATGATTATAGAGTAATCTGTGATGCCTCCAATTGTTCCTGTATGTGAAGGAAGCCGAGCACTTGAAGTGTTTGAAACGTCTTTCTCTCCAATGAAGTCTTTCTGTGAATGTTCAGGCCATTCTCCATTTCAAAAGCAGCAAAGTAGAAGTGGGAATGTCAATCAATGGCTGCATTGTGATTCCTGTAGCTGTCAAGAGAATCTGGAAAAAAAAAAGAAGACCTGAGTGAAACGGTTCCATTTTCATTTTTCACTTAGGATATGAAGTCTGGCTTAAAATGTGTGTGTGTGTGTGTGTGTGTGTGTGCGCGCGTGTGCGCGCCATTTTAACTTTAAGCATCCTGAATTCACAAACACAACTAAATGAAAACAAATGCACACATGAAAGTCAAAAGCCACTTTAAATCAGGGATTAACTCCATTTTCTCTTTCCACCTTTCAGTTTCTGAACAGACTGAACAGAACATGCACACACTACAAACAACCACCTTTCAGTACACTTTGGCTGTCCCCACTCACTAACATGTGGCAGGGGCGTTAAGCAAGAATCACCATCATCAAGCAGTCTGGCAGTGTGTAGAGGTTTATTTATTTAATCTACGGCAACCCTCAGTTCACTGTCATAAATTTATACTTTTGTTTCAGTGCATGATTAAGACAGTGCCACAGGAAGAGGTAGGATAAAAATTGCCCACCACAGACCAAATACGGAATGCGAGCCGATGTCACTGCAGCCATTTTTGCGGTACACGTACGCTGTTTCCCCCACTGATGTTAGCATACATGTGCACGGCTGAGCTTTAGCGGGCGCCCGAGGCACCTAAAAATCACGTCGGGCTCCCTCGGATCACAGTTTCAATCGCCCGGCTGGCGCCTTGATATTTCCCGGGCCTGATCGGTAGATTCTGTTTACGGACACACCTGCACTGGACTGGTAATAAGCGGCAATACACACGTACGCCGTCGCTGAACCCGCTGACTGCCTCAGCGTCCAGAGCTCTCATTTCACCATCGCACAGACTGATCTAAAAATAGCGCAGATACAGCAAAATTTCTCATCAAAGACTCGGGCTCCTTGAAAAATTGTCGGGCTCCCTCAACTTCCCTGGTTGGGAGCCCGACTGGCTCCTTAGTCGGGCTTGCTAAATCTCTGCCCTGCATGTGCCACAAAAATGTCAGCACTCACACATAGTGGTGTCTGTGCATGACAATTGATATCAAGCTCACAATCAAATTGGCCAGGAGCTTACCTTGCAGATGTTGGAAGATCAGGATCAATCGATAGGGTGCACCGACATTAACAGCCACGCAGTTTTGATCCCCTTGTCACAGCGAACCACATCTGAAACAGGGAGAGTTGATAGTTCTGGCCTCAATCAACTGAAGAAATATTATATATATGTAATAAGGGTCAGCGTCCAAGTAAGTTCACAGGATCCACACCTGAGGAGAATGCTGAAATGACTGTAGTAAGGTCTGCGATGTGTTTTGGTGGCCTCTTTCCTGCTCCCACCTCCCCAAAATGCAACAAGTTACAACATAAAAGTCCCCCCCCCCCCTACTCAACAACATAAGAATAGACACAAAGAAGGACACACAGGTCCAAGAATGACCACACATCTTTATCCACACTTACTTATCAGTTCAACCAACATCATTCAAACGGGTTCTTCCCATTTAGCAGAACTGCAGAAGACTCAAGTGAAGTGAGACTGTGCCGAAATATTATTGATGAGAATGGATGCTGGAGCTGACCAGCATCAGGGGGCAATCCATCAAGATCCCTTATGTGCACTACTTACTCAGATATTTGAGCGAGGGCTTCCACTGCAGGACAAATGTTGGACTTCTGCCGATTTACGACAATTTTGACGCCATCTTGCAGTTACTTTCATCACTAGGGGAGGGTACTCGTAACGACAGAAAATAGTCGCTTTACCCCAAGACGCACACAGACTTTCACATAAACTGCGCAATTCTCATATAATGCGAAGTGACTTTGGCTTCTAACAAACATAATACGATTACCAGACCCTCTTTTCTTATAGTATTAATTTACGCACACGATATGTGAATGTTTTGCATTTCGTATTTTTTTGCATAGAACCTATGGGTAAACGTGTCGTTTTGGCTACGCGACACAGATGCAAATCTGGAGGAAAACGCTATATATTCCTCTTACACATAACGCTGCAGATGACACCCTAGAAATGCTTTAAAATTCACCAAAAAATTCACCAAAATCAGGCAGCCATAGACTCATGCGTAGAAGAAATTTAAACAAATTCCAATATTCCGTTTTTTGGCAATGTTGGCAGCGACCACATACCCCCTCATTCCACGGTCGTCTGCTGGCTCCACAGACGTATAGAGATAGACGCACCGCCGCACGCTGCCACCGCTGCTTGCGAGTGTCGCTACGCGTCGGCCATCTTGCTGATACCACTTAGAGGCTCTGTGTATAGAACGCCTCGTTCGAAATACAAAGTTCTTTAGAAAGACGTCATCAGAAATGTGACGTAAGATAAAGCGGACCAATGCTATGCGCGCTATGTAAACAGCTGATAGCGTCTGGCCAATGCTATGCGCGCTATGTAAACAGCTGGCATTTCCAGGTATTAGCAACATGGCGCGCGGCGGCGTCACTTTTCGCGGTGCGTCTAGATCTATACGTCTGTGGCTGGCTCCTGTGCCAGCCGCGCATGAATACAAATAGTCCACAAGCCAGCCTCATTTTCCCCTAATTTTACTATTACCTGGCATGAAACTTGTTTACAAAGCCGACAAAAAGCACCAGATTGCCATTGTTTACTATGCACACAAACTTTAAAAGGGGCAAAGATTTTATACTATATTTAGCCGACTCGTTACTACATGCCCCGGAAGCTAATACCGTCGCGTAGCCTGTAAGCGTGTTCTCCATGTTGGTCGTCCAAAGTCATATCTAGTTACAGGTAAAGCGAGTGATCCTATGTTTTTGGAAGTTATTGTTTGCCCTAGTTCTCTCTTTTCTTTAGCGGCCCTCTTTTTATTTTCTAACATTTTCCAACCGTCTGCGACTAAGCCGACCACACACGACGGTGTCGACGACTGCAACGTCTCAACTTGTTGGGCGACTGCGCGACCATATCTACCCCTGATTTACCACGGAAGTAGCAGCAGCTCTGTGCACATAGCATTTCTCAACGACAAGAAGGGAATTTAAAGTGAAACTTTCCTTTTTTACCCACGACCCAAAAGTTAAATTTTTGATCCATGGTTTGCAGCCGAATCATAGTTTCAGTATAGGGATTAACTTTGTGGTACATGTATTTGAGTAAAAGACAGCTTTCTTTGAACGCATGATGCTTTCCTTGTTTGGTCGCTGGTGGTGAATGTCAATAAATGGACCAGCACAGTCAGGCACCTCACTATTTTAGCTTTTGGGCAGTATTAATACTGTGATGTGACACATCACTCTGGTCAGTCATGTTTAAACTACTGTTTTGAAGCAAGGAACTTGGCGCATTCAGTGAATATTTTTCCACTACATTGTTGTATGCCAGACAGGTTCATAGAGGCTTTAAAGATAGATACGTTTGTCAAGCGTACAACAACACTGTGGAAAACGTTTCATTGAACGCGCTTAAACCATGCATCAGAATCAGTCACTTGGGACACAGTTTAGCATCTGAAACCATTGTGGTGACTCGGGTTGGTGTATATAATTATGTTCTTCTATACATGTCAGTAGAAGCGTATGGCCTACTGAGCAGACAACATTTTTTGACTGTAGACCAGCTAGAGAGTGCTGATTGGTGGCTATTTTTAGCGATTTTGTTGATCAGCGTGTGGTACAGGTATGGAACCGTTAGGCCAAAGAAAGTCATATTTCTATAGTATTAGAAGCTGCAAAGTCACGAAAATTGTCGCAACAGCCAAAAGGAACATGTATTCATTTGGCAAACAGCCTTAGAGCGTTGTAAGCGGCAGATTTTCCCCTCTGAACTCATTTTGAACATAGAGACTTTAAAGTATACAGGAATTTTTTTTTTTTTTTTTTTTTTAAATCATAAGGTTTCCCGTGTTATATTTTGATGTGATCTGTTGCAGAAGCGTGGCAGTGTAAGCTAGTACTTTGAGACACTGGGAGAACAGCCGGCAAATTGAGACTACTGGCAGTATGGCGACAATAGATGCAGATGACCCAGATGCTGTGTCCCTGGACTGGCTGCGTCAGACGGTGCAAGAAGTTATTCAACAGACAGGCAGTGCTGGTATGATTTAGAAACTTGAGGGGCTGAACTATTACTGTTAGGCATTGCACTGGGGATAATCTGAAACTAAGCTACGGCACAAGTAATGCATGTGACCATGTACATGTGCCTATATTTTTTCTTTTGACCAGACACTGAGATTAAAATTCTAATGTTTTCTAATTCTTTGCACTGACAGCTTTCCTTTTCAAGGGTGGGTGGGTGTTTAGGGGTTTAACGTCCTTTTCCACCACATACGGGTGATATCAAAGACGCGGCAACGATGAAAAAGCCAGCACAAATATCTGGCCCCAGCCGGGATACGAACTCACGACCTGAGCGTTAGAAGTCCAACGCTCTACCACTCGGCCAACCCGGCTCCCCTTTTTGGCTCCCTTGTGTAACAATGGGAGTCTATGTATTAACCCTCCGTCGTCTGTCTGTCTGTCTGTCTGTGTGTGTGTGTGTGTGTGTGTGTGTGTGTGTGTGTGTGTGTGTGTGTGTGTGTGTGTGTCCAGAAAACTTTAACATTGTCATTTTCTCAGAATCTACAAACAGCAGAGGCACCAAACTTGGCATGCTGATAGACAACCACAAGACCTTTCAAAACATATCATTTTGAATGACCTTGACTCAAGGTCAAGGTCACTAAAGCTCTCTGTTTGAAAATTTTACATTGGCATTTTCTCGTAATCTACAAACACCAGAGGTTTTAAACTTTGCATGATGATAGATGTTGATAAGAACTTTACAGATATACATGTAGTCAGTGGCCTTGTGTCAAGGTGAAGGTCGTCCAAGCTATTTTTGTGAAACCTTAACATTGGCATTTTCTCAGAAACAACAAACAGCAGAGGCGCCAAACCTGGCGTGCTGATAGACAGTGATAAGACCTATGCACACATACCACCTTAAATGACCTTGACTCAAGGTCAAGGTCATTAAAACAGTCTGTTGGGAAATTTTCATTTTCATTTTCTCAGAATCCAGAAGAATCACAAGCATCAAACTATATGTGCGATGACTGACATTAGCAGCACCTTTACAGGCATACCTGTGTTCAGTGATTTTTAGTCAAGGTCAAGGTCATGCAAGCGTTTTTTGAGAAACTTTAACCTTGGCATTTTCTCCAATACAACAAACAGTAGAGGCACCAAACGAGGCATGATGATAGACAGCAATGAGACCTACCTTTCTGAATGACCTTGACTGAAGGTCAAGGTCATTAAAGCTGTCTGTTGTGAATTTTAACATTACTGTTTTCGGAGGAACTGCAAATACTAGAGGCATCAAACTTGGCATAATGATAGACATGGATGAGATCTCATTTGAATGACCTTGACCACAGGTCAAGGTCATACAAACTGTTTCGGGGAAAATTGTAATATTGCCATGAACTCAGAGCGCCAGAGACACTTTACTTGGCATGATAATGGATTGTGATAAGAGCTTTATAAACATACTCTTGTGAATGACCTTGACCTGTGTCACAAGGGAGCCATGGAGGCTTTTGCCTTTCTAGTTTTCTTTTCAAACTGGAACCTAGCAAATGGTAAAATTGTGTGTGTGATTTTTTGTGAAGTGGAGGAACAAGTGCCATTCCTTGCCTTGTGGCATATTGTGAGATGTGAAGGTTATCACAGAAATGTGTCTGCGATGCTGCTGCTCAGTCTGTGTTTCCCTTTTGTCTTGCTTTTGCAGTCATACAAATACTTCGCCATCCCTTGCCCACGGTGAACAACGGTCCTGGTGAAAATTGTCATGGCACCCAGATCATTATCGATGAGAAGGTGTCCACCACCCACACTGTCCCAGTCCAGCAGCGAGTGGTTGTCCCTGTCAACCCTGCACGTCACATGACCCAGGCAGGCCCAGTGACCCCCTCGCATCACATGACCCAACAAGTCCCGGTGACCCCTGCACGTCACGTGACCCAGCAAGTCCCAGTGACCCCTAAACGTCACATGACCCAGCAAGTCCCAGTGACCCCTACACGTCACATGACCCAGCAAGTCCCAGTGACCCCTACAGGTCACATGACCCAGCAAGTCCTAGTGACCCCTACACATCACATGACCCAGCAAGTCCCAGTGACCCAGCAAGTCCCAGTCACCAAGCAAGTCCCAGTCACCCAGCAAACCCCAGTCACCCAGTCTGCTCCAGTCACCCTGGAAGTGGAAGTCCCAGTAACCCAAAATGGCCCAGTCACGTTTGAACTGCCGGTGCCTGTCGCCCAGGATGTGGCTGTTGGCCTGGACGATCCTGTTGACTTTGAGGACTCTGCTGACGCAGATGACACAGGCTCAGCTGAAGAAGACTCGCCTGTCAGCCACAGCGTCCCTGTCACCTGGGATGTTCCACTCACCGCCGGCGCCCCTGCTACCCAGACTGCCTCTGACACCACCAAGGAGGCTCAGAAAACCCAGAAGATCACTCGACCCAAAAATGCCGGGGCCACAGGTCTTTTTGCCAAGGGCCGGGGCCGCAAACCTCTGTACCCACATTGCCACGGGTTAAAGTTCCAGTGCAAGAAGCGTCCTTACGATGCCAACATGAGGCGTGTAGAGCGAGCTGTGGCCTGGTTCAACCGGCACGGCTATCCCGCGGCAGCCATCGTGACACACATCACCCACAATGGTGCCGTGACATTCGGTTCTGATGTCCTTGGAACGTTCCTGAATGAACAGCTGGAAAATCACCAGCCCTGGCTTGACGCTGTAGGTATGTCGCACACAAGTAACAGCACACATGTGGACCTCACGATGCAGCTAGTCGAGGAGCAAGGTGGTCAGGTTTTGGACACTCAGGAGCTGGATAATGCTTTGCCAAAGCCTGCACCACCACGTTGTTGTAGACGTCATAGGGGACATGTACTGAAAAACCAAGGCAAACCCAGTGAAAATGTACGAGCAGCTCTCCGATACAAGTGTAACATGCTGGTTTTACATGGACAAGGCACACGTGGCCGTGAGTACATTTAATGCTGATAATCCTGAGTTTTATTTCATGCAGTTAACCAATCTTTAAAAAAAAAACAAAGAGTCTATGTAGTTCAGGTTGGGGGGGGGGGGGAGTTTGGGAGTTTAACATCCTTTTCCACCACGTGTAGGTGATAGCATAGACAGGGCAACGAGATAAAGGCCAGCACAAATTTTTGGCCCCAGCCGGGATTCGAACTCTCGCCCGGAGCATTGAAAGTCCAACGCTCTACCATTCGGCTATCCCTGCTCCCCATTTCATTTTTCAAATTATGTTTGGATATGTTAGGTTTAGCATGGTTGCACTTGGAAACCTAGGTGCCGAGCAAAGAGAAGCCAAAACGCACAGTTGTTGAGGGTAATTTGACAATAATCAGATCTTTGGTGAGGGTCATAGTTCTCCCCACTATCACTATCAAGAAACATCATTCTATTACAGTTCGCAGAAAAAACATGATGCACTGACGTGGCTGACACTTCGTGAGGAAGGAATTCTTATTTTTGCAATTCCAAAATAAGGGAATCCTTATGTCTAAAATAGGACTGACAGAAACTTATGGGTGATGGCACCAGCAACTATAAGTATTACGCATATATATATATATATATATATATATATATATATATATATATATATATCCTGGAATTTTCCTGTAAAGTGCTGCATTTTGAGAATAGCACAGGGCAACATGCGTTGCATGTTCACTTCTCTTCTATTTTCAAAATGCAATTAAACCAAATTTCCACAACACCACTTGTATACAGAATAAGTCACACATGGTTAAAGATCTGATGGGGGGGGGGGGGCACAGAGTTCCCCCCCCCCCCCCAAAAAAAAAGAGGGTAAAAGACAGAACTGTTTTTGTTTCAGGGATGGTGAATTACGCACTTCCACCTCCTGCATGGTGGCCGGAAGGAGTACCATGGGGCAGAAAGAACACTGGATGTATTTCTCAGAATATGAGCATGAGTGACTTGCAAAAAGTGTACACTGCTGGGATGATCGCCAACGGGGGAGATCCAAGCGCTTTCCTGGAGAAACTGAAAAAAAAGCCCAAAGTAGCTCGTCCGCACGCTACCTTCGATGACATTCTTCATGAAGGGAGAGGTAAGAAGACAACATCAGAACCAAATGACCAACAGTCTGATGAAATTTCAGACTCGTCTGTGTCACAGGCAGTTGACGCTGCAGCTCCCAGCAACCATTCCTCCAGTGTTGGAGCACGCAGCCAACACTCCGTGCAACCTGCTCAGCTGGCAAACCAGGAGCCGGGGCAAATTTCAGACTCACCTGCTTCACACGCGGTTGACAACCATCTCCCTACCGTCAGAGCCAGCAGCCAGCGTACAGTACAGCCTGCCCGACCAACAGGTCAGACCTCACCTGCTTCGATGAGGACTCGCTCTGCAGCTTCCAGCAGCCAGGTGCCACCAGCCACTGTCGTCGCTGAAGCAGGCACAGAATCAAGCACAGAACAGTGTGATGTTGAGTCCGACTCGGACTACGAACCTCCTGGACCTCCTGTGGGACAAGCATCGTCAAGGAAACCCTCTACCTCGTCCCTCAGGCCCTCCTCCGCAAATGATCTGGCAGAATTTGCCGGTCTTTCAGACGCTGCTCGCAATTACTTTCAAGGGAAGGAGATCTTCGTGAAAAAAAAGGGACAACTCCGCCGTTATCTTCGCCGTGAGTGCTGTGCACTTGTTTTGTTGGACCAAGGCAAAGGCAGTAAGTATAGAATCTGTGGCTAAACAATTGCATATTATATGTAAAATTTAAAAAAATCAATGGACCAGTATGTAATTTAACAGTATTTTAGTCTCAATTTCTACATTTTCTCAACTTTCCATGCAGTCTCTTCTGTACCGGAGGTAAACTCTCTCTCTCTTTCTCCCTCAGTCTCACACATGCTCAAGCACAGACACACACAGACACACACACACACACACACACACACACACACACACACACACACACACACACACACACACACACACACACACAGGACTAGAAGAGTCATTTGACATCAGTTGTTGATTTATTATTTTTTTATTATCATTTCACGGGAGGAGAGGAGGCAAAGAGTGAAATATTAAGAGACATCCTCATGAATTTTTCTTGCAGACCACATCGACTATTCATTGCCACCACCTGCCTGGTGGCCCAAGACAGTACCGTGGGGTCGAAAGGGTCCCGACGGCAAGCTGCAGAAGGGTCACATTAGTGGCAACATGGTTGTGGATGACATGCGGAAAGTGTACGCAGCTGGTGTGAAGGCAAGAAAGGGCATCAAGCCAAGACGGGGCCTGTCAGCGACCTCAGCCCTCAAAGCATGCATGACGCAGAGTAGGGATGCTGAGGCAGATAAGTCGTTTTCCAGTGCCTACGATGAGCTGCAACAACAGGCGAACAAGAACGTGCAGGAGGGAGCTGATCCTCTGACCACTGTGCAAGCCCAGCTGAGAGAGATGAACATCGAACCAGCAGACCTTACTCGAGTATTTCTCCGCCGGAGCTGCCGCGCGATGGTTGTTCACGATCAAGGCAATCACTGTAGTGGGTATCTGTGTGCTGCTGCTCTTGCGGTCTTAGTGCTGATTACAGATCTGTCAGATATATCCCACTTTTGGCAGAATTTTTTCTGCAGGGTTACCATTTATTCCACTGTGCCACTCAGTTTTAAAAATCTGTTGATCTTTAAGTTCAAGTTAAACTCCACCGCCTGTATTGATGTGTATAAATGTGTGCGTGTGAATGTTGTCAGTGTGTGTGCGTGAGCAAAAGCGCATAGAGTGCTTTTCGAAGCGGGTGGGGTGGGTGGGTGTTTGGGGGTTTAACGTCCTTTTCCACCACATAGGGTGATATCAAAGACGGGGCAACGATGAAAAAGCCAGCACAAATATTTGGCCCCAGCCGGGATCGAACTCACGACCCGAGCATTAGAAGTCCAACGCTCTACCATTCGACCACCCCGGCTCCCCACTTTTCGAAGCAGAACTCCAAGCTCTACAAGTGTAATATTATTATTATTATTAAAATTATTACTCTGAAGCAATAACTCAGCGTGCAAAAAAAAAAGGGGGGGTGGGGGGTGGGGGCATTTTAGTGTTGAATTGCCATCATGTGGTTCATCTCCGAAAAAGAAAAAGATGGACCGTTCTGTGAAGACTATACAAAGTCATTCCCCCTGTATTCAAACGTCAGCCATTAGCATGCACAGTGCACAGTTTGTAATCTGGACTTCAAAATCTCGCACGGAGGCCATTGCAACATCAAGCATATAGGTGTATTTGAGCATGTTAAACTCTCATTGTTCCATGTGAGTTTGATATTGTTCATTCAAGTTTTTAGGCATAGATAATAAGAGTCTGCTCAACTTTGTAATATCATTCCACTCAGATGACCAAATGAAATCCTCTGGAGTCTGAATTGGGTTTGGCAGGTCTGTAATTAACTGGTATTGGTTGGCCTGTGCGCTGTATTAATATCATAATTATGGCAATGTGTACCATGGGTTTTTGTGGGGAGCCTGGATAGCCGAGCAGGTAAAGCGTTAGACTTTCGACTTTGCCAGGGTCATGAGTTGAAATGCTGGCTTTGAGCCAAACATTTGTGCTGGCATTTTTATCATTGCCCTGTCTTGGATATCACCCTTGGTGGTGGAAAAGAAAACCACCAACCAACAAACAGTAGTGTTGTGGTCAGCACTTCAGACCGCGGACCTGGAGACCCAGGTTCAAATCCCAGTCGAGGCAAGTGGGATTTTTCCTACCCAGGTTGGCTCCTACGCAGAGCGGGTGTGCTTTGGGTGCAGTGGGGAGGCTGTTGCCACACCAGCAAGACTCATGCACTTCATGGTGCAACTTTGAGGGTACTTCCCATGTTATGAGATGTCTCATGATGTGGATGATTATACTGTTGCTCCGATAGGTTCTGAAGGTCCTGAGCCTCGTTAACACAGGGATATTTATTACAGAAAGTGTGGAATGCGGCCCTGTCACATAGTCTCAGGCCACATGGACCTCCATAGCATCATCACACAATCGTCCTCATCATCATGCATCATCAAAACTGCCCCACTTCTGAGCCCTCCATGGATTCCACCTTGCACTTGAGCGGGCAAAGAGCTTAAGCAGCAAAAAAATAAATAAATTTATAAATAAAAACAACAAAACCAAAAAGCACCAACCAACCGTGGGTTTTCGCACAATGCCCAGTGGATGTGTACGCGTGCATAAAACTGCATGAATCAAAATGAATGTGGTTCAGCACAGTTCAAGGTCACATGTGAGATAATTTAAAGGCATGGATTTTCTAGATTATGATAAATTGTTTGTTTTGTTTTGTTTTTTGCAGGTGTAATTCATTACAGTCTGCCCCCGCCTTCCTGGTGGCCTCCGGGGGTGCCATGGGGAAGGAGATCGCAGAAGGGCTCAATAACCTCCGTGATGAGGATGGATGACCTGACACGAGTGTACGCTGCTGGGCTGAAAGCGTATAAGAACGATCCAACTTACTTGCTAGAAGCACCCATGCCTCAGCGTAAACAACCACCCAAGTCTCCTAGCAGAAAAAGGAAACGGCGCCGTTCGTCCAAAAAGGCCGAAAGGAAGGCTGCAGAAATGCAGAAGCCAGCAGAGAATGGTCAGGAAGTCGAAACCGACTGCAGGGAGAGAGCTGACAATAAGGTGGCTGTGGAAGTCACAGGTGGTGGTACAAAGCAAGAGAAAGCTACGGTGCCTGGAAACACGACGGTAAGTACATAACTGCACATTGCAAATGAAGTGAAATTTTTTTGTTTTGAGAACATTTCAGAAGAACATATGTTTTTCTTCCTTCCTGAAGATAATTTCAAGATTGACCTATGCCAAAATCCCATTTTCATGTACAAATAAGCTCATAAATGCCCTACCCTGTCTTTCAGAAGTCTTTTCAGTGTTGTCTTTGAGGCGGGTGACAAGTGAACCAAGTAGGCTTCTGCCTCTCTAGTTGTTTTTGGTACATGTATAGCAGAATACTGACAAGTGCTGAAAAATACTGTACTGACATTTGTTTGAAATACAGTAGTACTGACAGACACTTTGGGGGGTTGGCACCTCTGTGGATCAGTATTAAGTGTGATTCACGACCCTGTCACACACTGCTGTCTTTTAAGGTTTTATCTGGCTCACTCCAATCTATTCTTTTTCCTTTTTTTTTTTTTGGTGGGGGGGGGGGGGGGACGGGGGTATCACTGGTACTTGTTCTTGGTTTTTAATTGTCTTTGCCTGTCCTTTATCATTTCTGCTCAGTTGTGTTGTTTTTGTTTGTTTGTTTGTTTGTGTGTGTTGTGTGTGTGTGTGTGTGTGTGTGTGTGTGCTCTTTTACTATTTTAGTTGTTCTTACGTAGTGTACATTGAGTGAATGGGTTGTTTTTATGTTGTTGTTTTTTTTACTTCGGTTTTAGATTGTAAGGCGCCTAGAGCTCGTTCCCTGGGGATAAGCACCCTATAACTATTATTATTATTATCTCCAGCCATAGACTTTGTCTTATAGGCAGCCAGTGGCATGATGGCTAAAGCCTTCTTCAACTCCCTGCAATCTGCTTGCTGGGTTTCTCACTATCTTTGATCTTCCCAGGCGCAGACTGTCCATGGCATAACTGAGGCATGGGCCTTGTCATGCATCATCTTAATTTTCTGATTCAGGCACAGGTCAAGGGTGAGCACTCCTGTGTGTATCCTTGATAGCACAGATGCTCTACTGGATGTAAATTACCAAAAACAAATCTACAGGTAGAACATTCACCTAGCCTCAAGACTAGAAATCACTAACAGCAACCAGACATGTGCAAAATGCATGGATTTTGCTAGGTGGCGGGCTGTTGCTGAAATTAATTGGGAACTTTTTGGTGCCCTCAGAAGTCTTTTGTTTATCTGCCATTTTTGGAAGTTTGTCCGTAAATGTTTCCTCGCCAAGACCTGATACGTACTGAGTTTGCTTTAAGGTGTGATCGCAGCAATGTATTTTGTATAATTATTTTACATCAGACCCAGCATCTGCACTACTGAGGATACACAAGTGAGTGCTCTCCCTTGACCTATGCCTTCAGGTGTGTTACTGATGCAGCCACATTTTGTGTTTTGCAGTGTGACTCCAGTCTTGATTTGAAGATGGAGGTTGAGGAAGTGTCTTTTCTGGATGGGGACAACTTTGGCACACCTATTACAACGCGACATTCACCCCGAGCCACTGCTAGTCACATAGCGGTGAGTGTCAAACCTTGATGTTTGGGGAGAACTTTGCCAAAAGGAACTATGACCACCTTCCTGTTCAGTCCTTATTTACAGCACCCACTCTAAACTTTCTTTTTTTGCCAAGGTTAAAAAACAACAACAAAACAGAGACAGACAGACACACACAAATGTATCTCATTGGGTTGTGGCATGTGATAGACACATAGTATAGGGTTCAAGCATTTTTTTTTTTTCTTTCTTCACAATGCGTTAACAGGTGATGATGCTAACTGGGGTTGTAGAAATGTTCTGTGACCGTATGAAGTGTGGTTTTGACATGCCTTTACTAGATCTACACGTGGAGCCGGGGTGGCTGAATGGTAGAGCACTGGACTCTCAATGTTCGGGTTGTGAGTTCGTATCCCGGCTGGGGCCAAATATTTGTACTGGTTTTTTCATCGTTGCCCCGTCTTTGATATCACCCGTATGTGGTGGAAAAGGACGTTAAACCCCCAAACCCCCACCCACTCACCCTAGATACATGTACACACAGCTTGGTTACCCTACAGTACAGCGTGCAAAAACTGACCCTGTCCCAATTTTGACCTACACCTATGTAAGCTTATAAAGAATAGGAAACAACAAGACATCCCTGTGACATATAATTTTATTGGCAATAAACACATCTCTATGTATAGTTTTACATTACTAATGGCACAGTCACTTGTCTCTGTGCAGTATGACAAATCTACTGACGAAGAATCGGAGACAGAGGAGGAGGACGACGATGAAATGGCCAGTTCATCTCGATACACCACACGGCCCAAGCATGCGAAACTCGAACGCAGGGAGGTTGGTAGTTCGTCTCGCTCGGCCCGCAGTGAAAAAACAAGTCCTGTCACACGAGGCTCACCCAGACAGACCAGGTCCCGGAAAGGAAAGGCCAGGAGATGATGTGCTGCAACTCTTGTAACTGTTGTGCTGCTGAAGTGGACACTGTCAGAAAGTTCTGGAGATGATCTGTCCATAGGTCGTAACTCCTGTTATTGTGGCTGACATGGTCATGGTCATAATTATAGGTTTAATGAAAGGATATCTGAGCTCCATGTCCGTGTGAACTTCCGGTGTAATACATGTAGGACAGATATCCTGGCTGTGGCTGACATGGTCATGGTCATAATTGTAGGTCTTATGAAAGGATATCTGAGCTCCATGTCCGTGTGAACTACCGGTGTAATACATGTAGGACAGATATCCTGGCTGTGGCTGACATGGTCATAATTATAGGTCTTATGAAAGGATATCTCAGCTCCATGTCCGTGTGAACTACCGGTGTAATACATGTAGGACAGATATCCTGGCTGACCCAAACAGGAGAGGATACATGTTCTGAATAACCAATGGAACATTTCGCAACCGACCATACAGATGCAGAAATGAGAGAGCATCCGTCTGCCTCGCTAAATGATCATTGAACGTGAAAATGAATCGGTCATAACAATGTCTTACAGATTCATATCTGTGGTTTGCTGCGTACCATGTTTGCGGGAGCGACAACAGTTTGGTACGCGATGTACCCAGTGACCAGTGCATAAGAAGCAACTGTTGAAGCAACGTCCACCATTGTTTTTCAAAACTGGTGACAGTGTGATGGTTAGTACAGTCACAGTTCACATGAGATTTTAAGAATGTGCGTGTTGGTTTGCTCGTGGTCACGTGCATACTAGTTATGGCGACAATTAAGGTACAATGTCTTCAGTAACATACACTATCACATCGCAAAAATGGTACAAGAGTGACTGTTATGCAAAGGAAGTTACTAGTGTAAATGTGTTGTAGTGTAAAATGTCCAGAGTCAAACAAAATGCACTGTCTGTGGCATTTCTTAGGATTGTCAGAATTTCAGTTTTACTTTGTTTAAAAAAAAAAGAAACAAAACAAACATATCTGTGCGGTCTGTCTTGATTTCATCTTCAATAGAAAAATCACCGGAAAAAGTGTGTGTGTAGGGCGGTTTGGAAATTTGTCTTTGATAGATCTTTTCTCTATCAAACACACACACACACACACACACACACACACACCATCACATATGAGGTTCTGATCTAATTCTTGTGAAATCATTGTTCATGGCCTGGATAAAGAAAAAAACACTGGCTAGAGGGAAAAAAGAAAGAAAAATACTAAAAGAGCAATAGTATTAAGACTTCTCACTCCATTGAAAGTAGTAACATAATCTGCTGTATAATATTAATAAACATATATGCAGCAACTGTTTTGTACAGTTTTCACTTTACTTCACTTAGATAACCAAACATATGTGACCGTCCACGAGAAAACCCGGCGTAAGACGCACGCCACTGTTCCGAGCTAGAGGCTAACAAAGGTCAGCGGGTGCTATCTGGTCGATATTGAGATTTTGCCAAAATCAGGTAGTTCTGTCCTTAAATCATGATGTCTTAAAAGGAGTTTTTTTGCACTGTAAAGAGAAAGGCTGTTTCTCTAAGATGGCTCCAAAATCAAACTAGAGAGGCAAAAGCCTCCATGGCACCTTGTGACAAGGGTCAAGGTCATTCACAAGTGTATGTAAAGCTCTTATCACTATCATCACGACAAGTAAAGTGTCTCTGGTGTTCCAAGTTCCTGGCAATATTACAATTTTCCCCCCAAACAGTTTGCATGGCCTTGACCTTGGGTCAAGGTCATTAAAATGAGATCACATCAATGTCTATTATTATGCCAAGTTTGACGCCTCTAGTATTTGTAGTTCCTCCGAAAACGGTAATGTTAAAATTCACAACAGACAGCGTTAATGACCTTGACCTTCAGTCAAGGTCATTCAAAAAGGTAGGTCTCATTGCAGTCTATCATCATGCCCTATTTGGTGCCTCAACTGTTTGTTGTTTCAGAGAAAATGCCAAGGTTAAAGCTTCCCCAAAACAGCTTGCATGGCCTTGACCTTGACTAAAAGTCACTGAACACAGGTATGTCAGTGAAGGTGTTGCCAATGTCTATCATGATGCAAAGTTTGATACTTCTGGTTCTTTTAGATTCCGAAAAAAATGCAAATGTAAAAATTTCCAAACAGACTGCTTTAATGACCTTGACCTTGGGTCAAGGTCATTTAAAATGGTATGTGTGCATAGGTCTTATCACTGTCTATCAGCACGCCAAGTTTGGCGCCTCTGCTGTTTGTTATTTCTGAGAAAATGCCAATGTTAAGGTTTCACAAAAATAGCTTGTATGGCCTTGACCTTGACACAAGGCCATTGCATACATGTATATCTGTAAAGTTCTGATCAATGTCTATCATCATGCAAAGTTTCAAACCTCTGGTCTTTGTAGATTCCGTGAAAATGCCAATGTAAAATTTTCAAACAGACAGCGTTAGTGACCTTGACCTTGAGTCAAGGTCATTCAAAATGATATGTTTTGAAAGGTCTTATGGTTGTCTATCAGCATGCCAAGTTTGGTGTCTCTGCTGTTTGTAGTTTCTGAGAAAACGACAACGTTAAAGTTTTCTGGACACACACATACACACACACACACAGACAGACAGACGACGGAGGGCTATTACATAGACTCCCATTGTTACACAAGGGAGCCAAAAAATTAATTGAAAATTTTGCACTTAAGCCGGGTTTTCTCATGGAAGGTCACATATGAATCCTGCATTGTTATCATATACTTCTAAGGTTTGAAGTGTCATGCTGCTTGATTAAACATTTCTTGAAAATCACTTCTTTACCTTGTCTTAAGACAGCAGACCTGAAGTGACAAGTGAGGACAGTGCCCTCTGAGCACACTCTCTCTTTATTGTTTCCATGTCAAAGAAATTACATGAGGGCCTCATGCCCACGTCGGCCATCAGTCACACATTTTTTGAAATGTCTGACGATTTGTTTTGCAAATGTCCAGTTATTTCTTTACAAAGATGGACATGTCCTAGCGTTTTTCATTTTCGTGCAACAGTGGACAATCAGTCAGGTCATTGGTCCTAGTAATATGGTTCCCACAAATACAAAGTCAGATAACTTTGGTTTAACAACAAGTAGTCCGGGTAAGTATTGCAGACCTAAACACAAAGTCAGGCCATTCACAAGTTAAAAAAAAAAAAAAAAAAAAAAAACACAGGAAAAAAATGGCTGCCATAAGAATTGATGTGATTTGTAAAAGGCAGCTAGTGAGGATATCATACATGTACAACTACATGAGGTGAATCTGTGCGTGTGACAGCAAAAGTCTCTTAAAACTTGGCTGACTAGGATGAATCCTGTATTCTGCACCTACTTTTGGCACAACCTTGTAGCCTTGAGGAAGTAAAGATTAAGAAACAGATATACATGTACATATACAAGAGATCAAACAGCCAGAGTGCTTATTCAACAACTGAACAAAGAAGCAAACAGAAGAAGAACAAACCAGAAATGTGCGCATCAACAATTGACTGGTGCTAAGAATTTAAAAAATAATTAAATCTTACACTGAAAACACAAACAAAAATGAAAAAATAATGCCCCCCCCCCCCCCCCCACATGAAAACAAGCCTGTTGAAATTTTAGAAACCCATCAAAAGCCTACATTAAAAATTATGTATCACCCCCAAATATATAAATTAAAACTGAAGATTAAAAAACACCAACAAAAGCGGGGAAAAAACCGACTGATTCAACAAAGTAAAAGCAAGCAAATGAAAAGGACTAAACGAAGCATACAATTATGCACATAATGATAGTTGTAAGATGGCTCATTTCATCATAAAATTTACCCTAAAACTGTTTCATTATCAGTACAGGCAAAGCAGTTAAAAGCAGTTAAATATAACACCACTCAAACAGAAAACAAGGAGGAACGGCCCCGTCCTACAAAGTTGTTTCTCCAAACTTCATATTATTTTGTCTGTTTTGTTGTTATTGTTGCCGGTTCTCCCCTCTCCAAGTTCTACCAACGACACTAGATCCTCTATGACCTCGACCGATTAGCCACGTGACTGGGGGTGGGGTCGGATGGGGGAAGAAGGGAGAGAGAGAGAGAGAGGCAGAGATAGAGGGTGGGTGGGTGGGTGTTTAGGAGTTTAACGTCCTTTTCCACCACAAAAGGGTGATATCAAGGATGGGGCAACGAGAAAAAGGCCAGCACAAATATTTGGCCCCAGCGGCCGGGATTCGAACTCTCGGCCCAAGCATTGAAAGTCCAACGCTCTACCATTCGGCCACCCTGGCTCCCCAGAGAGAGAGAGAGAGGTCAGTTCCGTGAACTAAACACTTGCCGTCAGCCTCAGGCAGGTCGTCATACACAGAGAGAGAGAGATCACGTCAATTCCGTGAACTAAACTTTTGACGTCAGCCTCTAGCACTGAGATCGTCTGAGGATGCTTGTTCATGTCTTGTGATTTCCCTGTTGGCTTTGTGACTTCTCCGACTGAATTATTTTTCACATGAAATCTGGAAGATCTAGAGGGCTGATGAAATGTCGGAAGCAGTGACGATACTTGCAGATTTTGTCTGTGAACCAAACATTTGACGTCAGCCTCAAGCTGCTCGTCTGTCAGGTGATACTTCTTCATATCTTGTGATTTCCTTGTTGTTTCTGTGACTTCCGTGACTGAATTAATTTTGATATAAAATCTGGAAGATCTAGAGAGCTGATGAAACGTGGACTTAAGTGCCTCGGGTTGTACTTACGAAATTGCAAAATTGGAACTTTTTTGACCAGCTCTTCTCGCAGAAACGTGAAAAATGTGTTTATCTAAAAGCTCTGTTATTCTTAATACTAAAGCTATAATAGTGCAGTAGTTCATGTCATATGTGCAGTTGGCATAAGTGACAAAAATACCGGAATGATGAGTAATTTGAAGGAGTCTTTTCATAGATATTTGGCCTTATATGCAAACCACCCCTACCTCGGAAATATTTTTCTTACACAAAACCTGTCAGAGCTACAGAGCTGTGCTACGAAAACAGGCAGTATAATTGGATGATCTTCCCAATTTCAGAAAATGAAGCCATCTGAACATTTTTTTCGAAAAAATTCGTAACATGACCGATTTTTTAAAATCGGCGATAACTCTTCTGAAAATGCGGCAGGCTAAAAATCGTGAAAGGTAGCTCTGGAGAAGGTGAATTCCCATTTTATCTCAAAGTAAAAAGGCCTCCAACGAGGTGGTTTAGGAGATAGCCATCATTACATCCGTCCACACACACACACAGACACACGTCATTCCCGCCAAAAAGAACGCAGCAGCAAAGTGTGCACGTAAGGTGTCTATGACTCAGATTTCGTTACGTCACTGTGTGCGTGAAAGTAAGTATTGTGTGGAGAAACGTCACAGTCTTGTTTTGTATCACTGAAACTTGCTGCTGTGAGTAGCAAAATCTGCCCCGTCTCATAAAGTTGTTTCTCTATATATAACTTAAAAACCCATAATTTTTACAGAAATCCTGCTGTGAACCTATCACAATTTCACCAACACTGACTACACAAGCTAGCCTTCCAGACCACTGTTTCTCTATTAAAGCAAAAAGTACAAACAGAAGGTGCAACTGAATCTGGTTGATCACAAGATCATTTTCTGTTTTACGGCCACTAAACTAAACCTCTATGTACAGATTTTCACACCAAGAGGAAGAGAGTAACAAAGCTTCGTATCTGTGTCGGACATCGGTCATACACTGATCGACTTTTCAAAATGGCTCCTGTTTTCCATACCAAGGCAACCAAATGTCATGGGATCAAAAAAAAAAAAAAAAAGGCAGACAAAGTCGCCCAGCCACTTTGGAGAAATTTGAAAAACAAACAAACAAACAAACCCCACAATACTGATAGTACAATGCAGGTCAAATTCAGTGACTAAGATTTTTTTTCGTTTTCGGGTCATGGAACAACCAACACAACTTCCGTGAAAGTTTCACGGCTGAATGAAACCTATAAACATGTTCAAAACAAGCATATAATACAAATACACTGTATACTGTACTGGCGTGATTCCCATACATGTCACGCTTTACCAGCCATTTTCTCAACAACATTTCTTCAACAGCAGGTTTTCAACAAACATCTCTCAGGCCTACACCATGTTGCAGAAATGATTTTTCTATCAAAACGAAGCGTATTTTCTGCACTTTTCAGTGATCCCACTAACTTCAATCATATGCCCTACACCACCCTTTTGTACCTCTTTAGTGGGAGCCAATAGCAAATGTCCTAACATTTCTGCGTTATAGTGGTCCGTAGTGTCAGTTGCAAAGTTTTCATTCCTTTATGCAGGAATTATGCAGGGGTGCCACTTTTCCAGCTGTGGCCGGAATTCCGGCCTGGGAAAATTCAGAACGTGCCGAGTTCCGGCTTAGCAACGTGCTTGCAACGTTTGTTCCGGTTTGGTTTGATTGTCATCCGGCATGTTCCGTCTTTATGGCTGCCACTCTTCCTGCTTTTTGAACCGGCTGTGAAGTGCTTTCCTGCTTTTTAAAAGATTTTCCTGCTTTTCCGGCCCCAAAATCGCGAGTCTGTGTCTATCGCTGGACCGTCGGCCTTCCCGGGTAAGGTGCATTTTGCGCCTGATATTCTCATATTTGTCGGAGACGTTCGTCTGCGCAGCATTTGAACGCCCCCCCCCCCCCCCCCTTCATTCTTCTTGATGTCCTATACTTTATCAGTCAGCCAAAACATATATATTATGTCCTGCCTGTAACAGTTCCCATAGAGATGAAGCTCTGTTCAAGCCTGAATGGACTGGTCCCGTTTAGAAAACCGTCAT
Organism: Batillaria attramentaria; assembly: GCA_018292915.2. Lineage (NCBI taxonomy): Eukaryota > Metazoa > Mollusca > Gastropoda > Batillariidae > Batillaria > Batillaria attramentaria. Next base: position 136,118 of record JACVVK020000427.1, on the reverse strand, counting down.
ATATTTATATGAACATGTATAAAATCATACAGCTGTCAAAACTGTTTGCCGTAGTCTAACCCCGGTGTTGAATTAATTTTATTTTATGCTGAAAAAGCCGTAGAGGTGGTCTGGAATATTCTGGGCTCAGCAAAATTTACTTTTGCCTCCTGGTAACTCACGGGTAACAAGCAAATGCAATCAGAAAGACACATTCAAAGTATATGCTAAAATATTTTTAGAAATACGATAGCAACCATAAAACTACTTCAACAGCCTATTCAAAATCTATTTCAAAGAACATGCTAGAAATTTTCAAAGAATAATGACAGCAACCACAGATTTAAAATCTATGAGCAGACAAACCTTGTATGAATGCTAAATTGTTCAAAAAGTCTAAGAGTACATCTTGATCCTTTAAAATGTACATACTGTAGTCTGTTGAAAATTTTTTTTTTAAATCCACAACTTGGGAGAACAGATAAATTCTGTAAGTATTAAAATGATTGTTAATGCATTCGTTCACTCATCCTTCATTAAACATACTTCATCAAACAATCACTGGGGTACGTGCGACTTTGAACAACTAAAAAAGCTCAGCATACGGTAACTTCTTCATCCACCATACAGCAATGAAATGGCACTTAACAGTGGCGCTGCCTAATGAAGTACGGAATAAATCTGTGGTTCTCATAACAAACTAGGACAAAAGGCAATGTGGATATGCTCAAATTGGATATGACTTTTTACAAGTCCCACCCTTGTCCGGAACACAAAAACAAAAATGAACAAATCATCCTGTCACATTTTGGTCTGAATATGGAGTTTTGTATACCAGCAAACAAAACCTGCAGACTTTCTGCACTTGTTAAAGTACATATACTCAGCGTGCCTTGTCACTGCATGATGACGATAAACAAATACAGGTAACTCTGTAAATCTTTAAAAAAAACAAATGACGACGAACAACTTACACTGCCCCCCCCCCCCCCCACACACACACACAACCCCCCCCCCCCCCCCCAAAAAAAAAAACAAAAAAAAAAACCCACAAACAAACAACAAGAAAATAAACCCCACCACCAACAACAACCCCAAAAACCCACCCTGTGTACTAATAGTAATACAGGGAAAGTTTTCTAACTACTTATGGACAACTCAAGTGTTACAATGACACTAAACAAAACAGATTTCTGATTAGGAATATTCATAGTCTCTGTGATTATCAACATGGAATACTATAACAATACTTGTGTGAACAAACAGGTAAATGACAAAGAGTCCATCACTGTAAACGTTTCGACACTTGAAGATCTTACGGTGCAGACACAGAAAGACCTCCTGTTCTGCAAGACAACAAGCTGTCCTGAAAAAAATGAATGTCATGGACTTGATGCAGCAGAGGCACTATTGGGAATGAAGAGTGTGGTCCATATCACAGAGAACCTGGTCAGTTTTTATCAGCTCACTGGTCACGGCGCCATTCCTGCTGGTCATTGTGCACACTGACCTCTTCAGCAGTCGGGTCTGAAAGAAAAAAAAAATAATGAACATGCAGGTCTTTTAACAACAACAACACCCCCCCCCCCCCCCAAAAAAAAAAAAAAAAACAACAACAAAAAAACCCAAACAAATTCGTCTTTCGTCTTGGAAAGAAAAGGACGTAAACACCATAGCCTTGACAGACCCTTTTCCAGGTGACAACAGAGAATATGCATGGAAACAGCGCCACTGAAATAGTAAAACATGATCTCCACGCCCTTACACCTGAGAGACAGTCATACAGAATTGTTTTGGTGTTGTTTTCTTTGTTTGTTTTTTTTAACCCAAGAGTTTGTATGTACATTTTCACATTGTGAACTTTACGCACTGCATCAAGCATCGGCAGCCATTAGCAGTCGTTTCTACACCAAGACTTTCATTCAAGTTTTCAGATGCCACCAATTTTAAGATGCAAAATAAGTTGCAATGGAAAGCTCAGACGGAAAAGGTCGGTGGTCTAGTGGTTAAGAGAATTGTCATCAATGTGAGAGGTCAGGGGTTTGAGTCCCACTCAGGGCAAAGAACTTTCATTCTCGTATGTGGCACCGTTTATTCGGGCAGATCGCCGGGGTACTCCGGCTTTGGAAATGTTCAGCCCACCAAATTTGAAAAATAAATGCAAATCTAAAATTCCAAAATTTAAATAGCTGAGCTGACCCTTCGCACCACCTGATTGTACATGTAATGTGTTTATGTCCAGTGAATGAGAGAATGCGTGTGATTCACGTGAGTGTGCGTGTTGGGTTCAGTTCGCGGCGCTTTGAGCCGATTCATGAAACTGGGTAAAACGCCTATACAATACTCATTATTAATATTATTATTATTATTAAAACAACATCAACAGTAAACCTGGCACAACTTGGTAAGCACAGAAAGACAACAACATCAACAATAAACCTGGAATAATCACCAAACCTCCACTTGCCATAATCAACAGTATCAACAGCCCATGAAAAAGCTTGAAATCAGTATGTGCAGTTAATGGTTCATAGCACTGTACAAATTACAATTTCTAAATTTAAAACCAATGTGACAATCAGCACGAACAACAGCTGCAGCTCACCATCTTGAGAGATTGCAAGTTGACTCCAGAGTTTAACCAGCTCGTCCAGTGAGCTGTCGTCGTCACTGTGCAGCAACTCCTGGCCACGAAGAGCACCTTCCGTATGGCAGTAATCAATGAAACTGGAACACAGCAAATGATCCGTCATTATTATCTTCTTCTTTTTTTCATGCAGTATTCTGCTCATTACTAACATGGGGTACTTGCAATTTGCTTTGGCGCAGCCACCCATCATAAGAAGGAATTTCTTTTTTTCTGTTATCCGCATAGCCATTGCGCATGCTGACAATTTTCTTACAAGGCTAATCACTGCTGTCAGAAAAATACACAAACAACTAGAATTTTCTCTCCAATGTCCAGAATAATTTTGAAACTGTATTATTAAAAGGTATTAAACAGAACAAAGACAAACTTGGCTTGATATTACAGAGGAAAAAATACCTAAGCAACCACTCACCAAAACAAATGTGCTAAACTGAATCTGATCTGAAATCACACAGCTTTGACCAGAACTCACTGGAGACTGAAATGAGTTAATTATCTCTGTTTTGTGTACATAACCAGCCCCTTTTCCTATTGTGCATGACAACACACAAAGCTGCTAACAGCTTCCTTCCTCGCTGGTTCTGTCTGCTTCCAACTTGGCATATTTGGGAACAATGTTATCATGACAACCGGCCCCCATAGTGTAGTGGTTAGCACTTCAGACCATGGACCGGGAGACCCGGGTTCGAGTCCCAGCCGAGGCAAGCGGGATTTTTCCTACCTAGGTCGGCTCCTACCCTGAGCGGGTGTGCTATGGACCCAGTGGGGAGGCTGTTGCCACACAGCCAAGTTTCACCCACTTCACTGGTGGGACTTTGGGGGTGCTTCCCTTGGTATGACATGTCTTATGATGTGGATGATTACACGGCCGGCACCGCAGGTGCCGTAGGTCCCGGGCCTGGTTAATGCCGGGATATTTATGACAGGAAGCTTGGAATGTGGCCCTGTCCCGTAGTCCCAAACCACACAGACCTCCATAGCATCATTTTACCATCATCCTCATCTCCATCATCAAGTATAATAAAAATTGCCCCAGCTTCCCAGCACTCCGTGGATTCCACCCATTACCTGGGAGGAACACCACCGGAACTGGCAAGGAGTTGGGACAGCAAAAAAAAAAAAAAGTCATCATGACAATAAATTCCAGGACAAACATAATTATTACTCACTGCTTCCAGGATCTGTTGCAGGCAAGGACATTGGGGTTGCCAATGACTACAAGCAGTGCCTTGGCTCTTGTCATGGCAACATTGAACCTCTGAAAGAAAATCAAGCAGTCATACTGATCGACATACACAACAGTTAGCTAAACTCTGCTTTTCTTTTGCATTGCATATATTATATTGACACTGCTCCTTGCGTTTTCCTACAGGTAATACAATCACAATGTGTGAAACTGAAAGTACTGCGAAGGTTCAGCACAGCTACTTAGGTTTCAAAATTGTGACCCATTCTCACAAAGTCGAAAATTATCGATTTTGAGATATGTATTGCACTGCAATTTACTGCTTATGCAGTTTAATTCAATATAAGAATGAAAGCTGTACTGCTAAAATTGACAGAGATATCAGCAGTTGAAGTTGGCTACTCACAAGGCGGCCATACTGACCCCCGGCACTCTTTTCGCCTGTAGCGGCGTTCAGCCTAGCGCGACTTACGGTCCATTTTGTGAGAACGGGTCGCAATTTAGAAAGGCATGCATGCTCATAGTTTTACAGGCTGAAAATGTCACTAGCAGAGGGGACTTAATGTGACTGGAGAGGACCTCAGAGGACCAGCCAAATTTGCTGATGCCACATAATTACTCAAGGCTAAAGATATATGATGCTCAAAGCATGGCTCAAACCCAGAAAAAAAACTCATAGGCTGGATGCAGCATTTGAACCACTTGATAATCAAGCGCATACTAAACCCCAGTGTTCAATGTGATTCGAAAATACAGGGGTCCTTGGGACCCTCTCTCCGTATTTTTGAGGGTCCTTTTGTAAATTTGGAGGGTCCATACATCAGATTCTGTCTGTTACGCACACTGGCTCAGCGGAAATGCGATGCTGCAAGGATCCGCTGCTAGTTAATAATAATAATAATGAATAGTACTTGTTTAGCGCTTAATCTCACAGGAAAGCAACTCACAGCGTTACACACACACGCACTCATGCACACACACTCGTGCACGTACGCACTGACACACACACACACACACTGACAGTTACAGATCACTTTTTGTTTGTCGGGTTTCCGAGAGAGAGAGTGCAAAAATACTGTTCATCACTGTGAGACCAAAAACACGCGTCCTTTGTGACAAGCTGTCCTCAAATTTGTGTGTCAATTTAAGAGTTTTGTGCGTACAAACACGCACACCTGTGCGTAATCGGTAACACTGAAACCCACCTTGTCATTGGTGAGGAAGCCGAGGCCAAACTTCATGTCAGTCTGCAGGAAAGACGGCTGGCTACGAACGGCAGAGACGAAGATGATGAGGCGTTCCTGGCCTTGGAATTCTTCAACAGACCCCACCTTCAGAGCCTCAAACTTTCTCTTCCGCAGCTCAGTCCGAATCTTCTGAACCTGTGCGAACGGACGTATGTTTAGTGTTTGGCTGCAAACAAGTCCTGTTGTGTACTATGCGGTGTGAAATTTCCACAACAAACTTTTTACCCTCTTTCTCTCTTAACATCCATGCTCATAAAGATCTACTATCTGAAGCTAATGTCAGAATTATTCAGCACTTGTCAGTACAGTTCAAAGATTACTGTCTGTGGTGTGTTCAAAAGGGCACATTTCGACGTGGCAAGCACAAAATGTTGGTTCTCGTCCACATTTTTCACCAATCAAATCCTAAAGAGCGGAAACAAATATACTGTCTAATCCGTAACGGTTGGCACCTCTGTAATTTTTCTTGGTGTCAGGACTTGTAAGCACTGTAATGCATATGTAAGCACTCGTAAGGCCTTACTTGAGGCATTTGTCAAAACTTGTAAGCACCTGTAAGGACCCTTCGCACCCTGGGCACCTTGTAAGCGCTATTTCTTATTATCATTGCAGCCACAGAAGAAGACACGTTTGCAAGGTATGCGCAGATCACAACAGCCCAGTATCACAAACCTGCTTCCTGTATGGCGTGATAATCCCAATGTGTTCTTCCTTGATCAGAGTCCCCTTAGGGCTGCGTTTGTTCACCAGCCTGTCAATGTAAGTCATGAGGACGGAGATCTCCTGAGGGTTGTAGAACGACGGAGAGTTGTGTTCCTGCATGTCCTCTCCGATGACGGCGTGGAAGATGACGGGCATGTCAGTGCGTGGGAGAGTGTCCCAGCCGCACATCCGCTCGGAGAGAAGAGGGTCAGCATAAGCCAGCAGCTCTCCCTCGTAGAAGAGTTTGTTGGACGGGCTGAGGATGTCGGGGTGGGAGCGGTAGTTCTTGACGAGCTTGGTCAGCACGCGGCTGTCGTAGTACTCTCCTCCCTGAGGTGCCTGACGTCGCTTGAAAGGCGGGAAGTTCCTCATCAGCCTCTCCATCAGTGAGATATCTGAATATGAGATTTAATTTTGTTGACATGAAATCTCTCTTGTAAAGAGAGAAAAAAAAATCTGCTCAACATATGCAGCCAGAACTGACAACATTGTGTATAGTGTACCAAACCAATTCAAGGAGCTACAACCGTTTGATGATTTACACAGAGCTCTGAATGACATCAGTTTTTGCTTTAGGTTGGCGAGAAACAGTGGGCGGTAGATGGTGAGAAAAAAGAAGACAGCCAGACCTGATGCAAAGCCTGTTTAGATGTTCATCCCCTTACATAGGTGGTGTTCATTACTTTGTTAGCTTGCTTATGATACCCCTCTAGATTTATTCCAAACTAGCTGATGTACCCCGCTTGTGCAGGCTGATGATGTGATATGTGTAATAAGCGATTTCCGGTCTCCCCGTCTAGCGATAAGTGGTGGAAAAGGACGCGAAACTGTGATTTTATGGGATTTTTTTCCTCACCAAATTGTCTTCGGGGGTAGTCCTGAATACAGCCACAGGAAACACAAACACACGCATGCACGAGGGGGAGAAAAAAAAAAAAAAAAAAAGAAGGTGGCGCCGGTTCATGGCGGAGTGCCTACCCCGGGGGAAGCATCCCGCATTTACCCTACTACGTTAGTGGGACGAAGAAGAATTCCAATCCAATCCAATTTGCCCCCCCCCCCCCCCCCCCCACAGGCAAACTATACCAACTGAGCGTTACTACCACACATACCCAGCTCCCACTGTCGAGCCAGGGGTGAACGCAGAATTGGCCCGAGTTGTTTTGGGTCGCCTGCCATGACCAGCTGACCGCCCTTGTCCATGTCCTTGCTGACGTCGAGCAGTCCTGCGATGGCCACCACCGACTCAGGCTCCGTTGCCTGACTCGCCTCGTCCACAAACACGTGGGTGAAGTGGCCCGGCAAGAATCGAGCAGAGACCAGCCTGAGGACATATGACATCAGGCCGTTGCAATCAACTTACTCATGCATGAAAGCCCCACATCAAAAATGGTTTCCTGAAACTAAGCATGTCAATGTTTTTATTTCGGGTTAAAATGCCCTTCTTGATTCCCGGTGGCTCAAGTGACTGTTTTTTTCTAAAGGTACATAATAAACTGTTCACACACACACACACACACACACACACACACACACGCGCACAACAATGCACCTCAATGGTGAGTTCAAGTACTGAAGAAACATTTCAACACACCTACTGTCATCTAAAAAAGGGCCTATGTTTTTATCAAATTCAAATGGTGCTAAGGCCTATTTTCCAGAAGACAGCTATAAAACTGAGCATGGGAATTACTGACCTTCCTGCTGTGATGAGCGTGCAGACAATGACTTTCTTCTTCTCCAGCTCTGACCTCCTGGGATACTCAAACTGCCCCGTCTCTCTGTCAATGTTGCTGAATTCCTATGAAGAGACATTCAGCAAAGCATGACGACGATGTCATGGAATTTTTGCGTAATTAGATTTTGAGAATAGCCCAAGAAAAGCAGAAGCAGTGTGTCATCCTCAGCTATTCTCAAATTTGAGGCAATACTAATAAAAATAAAAAACACTTCTAGGTCGTCGTCCCTGCAAGGAGAAGGCTCCAAGCACATTACAATTTACAAAAAAAAAAAAAAAAAAGAAGCTATATAAGATTTCTTCTTATTATATTATTTACACACTCTGCCCAGACTGACCCTGATTTTGTCTGGAATGGTGGACACAGCACGACTAGCAGCATTCAGCCTGTACAGTGTGTCTTTAGAGAGGTGCTCACGAAGTTTTTCAGCCATGTTGTCTGCAGCACTGTTGGACGGTGCGCAGGCAAGGATGCGAGCCTCGGGCAGACACTTCACAACCTGCCACAAACATGTCAGTTAAAGCCCCGGAAGCATTGATAAAAATGTCCTTGATGGTGTGCATAACATCTGCCTGTGAAACAGTGACACACATTTTCTTGTTGATACAAAATGAGAGGACTGTACATGATAGCTGAAACTGGAAACAAACGAGCAAACAAACAGACAGACAAATAAATAAACAAACAAAACAAAAAAAACACAACAAATTTGCTAATACCTGTACCTTACCTTCTCTTCTCAATAACACAACTACCAGTTTGTCCAGAGGCCAAATATACAACAAAACCCTTGACCTTTTAACAAAGCCAGTCTACTTACATCTTGCTCAAAGAACACTACAGATATAATTTCTGATCCTTCCAAACAGTTACAACTAGTGTACCTGCTTCATGGCTTCAACAATGGTGAAAGTTTTTCCGGTGCCTGGTGGTCCAAACACAATGTACGGGGCAGGGCGTGATGTGCCAGCGACGATGTGGCGAATGGCCTTGGCCTGTTCGTCATTCGGGGCAGGATTCCTGGTGTAGAACCTGTGGAAAATTCACATCTTTTGTACCTCCAGCACAACAGACAGGTTGCAGGCACAGTTAATGGCGGTTATGTTACGAAATTACTCTGAAAACCAATCTGTGTTGCGATCAGCAGGGGAAATAATCCAAAACCTTCAAAAGCACATGACCATATACGCATGCATGTGTATGTGCCCGGGCACGCGCACACACACACACACAGAAATCCACCTAGTGAGAAACAGCGACCTTCATCCTAAAAATAAAATAGTGAATTACGTCAAAGGACTGGACGGATCCGTGATAAGATTTCCCCAGCTGCCAATGGTGTCATACGATGGGAACAAAAGATGTTCCATGTCCGGCTGCTCCTCCACCAGCTCCAGAGCTCGGTGCTGCATCTTCAGTGGGTAGCGGTTGTTCACAAACTCCACCCTGAACTTCATGTTGGGTACAAACTGGTCCAGCAGTCTGCAACAATAGACACAGAACAGGTTTTCCTTCTTTCTTCTGATGTCTTCTTTCTTCCTTCTTTCATTTTTCTTCTGAGAATTTCTGCTTACAGTATCTTAGACTCAGATTCCAGAGAACGAAGTCCCTGCATAGCTAATGAGCTACAATGAAATCTTAATATGACCCACCAGTTACCAACTATACCACTTCCGTTTTTTGGTTGTTTTTTTTTTTTTGGTTTTTTTTTTTAAGGGGGGGGTGGGGAAGGGGGGGGGGCAGTGGTTTGGGGGTGGGTGTTTAGGAGTTTAAATGTCCTTTTCCACCACATACGGGAGGGCAGGGGGGAGAAGAAGCTTCAACAGTTTCGCCTTCTCACAGTTCTTACTCATTTTTATGTTGTTTCCATAGTAATGGAAACAACATAAAAGGACGGGCTAAAATTTCCACGTTCATAGGCAAGCATCTGTGGTACAAACGCACGTCACTGCCGATCTCCCGCAGAGACGATTTTGCAAGTGTAACTCTGACAATGACGTAAGAAAACTTGCGTCATCGATGCTGACGCGTATGGTGTTCCGAACGCACTTCTCCTCCTCAGTGAGTGCCGTCTGTGCGGATGTGTGTGCGTGTGTGCGTGTGTGCGTGCGGCTGTGTGTGTGTGAATTGTGTCCAGGCCCGTTTCTTCAAAAATACTCAACCGAATGGCTTCAAATTTGGGGTATCCAAATATATCAAAATGTTACATTAGACGATTCAAGCTTGTGATGATTGCTTAAGTGATTTGGGAGTTATCGCCCTTTTGAGACAAGTTGGTTGTCTTTCGTGTACAGGCGTAATATTTATTTAAATCACTCATTTTTTTTGGCAGTAGATAGCTTGAATACGGACTCTGAACAGAGTCACTACTAGAAAATGGTCGCTCTTATAGTTTTCATGTAAACCGAGCCTGAGTTGACATTGCATGTGAACCCAGTTTAGATGCCTATTTCTCCGAAAATACTGAACCGATCGATTTCAAATTTGGGGTTTCTAAATGAATCAAGATTGTTGAATAGAAGGCCCGATCCAGGTACGATTGCACACATGATTTGCGAGTTATCGCACTTTTCAGAAAAAAGTGGCTTTCTGGCGTTTAAAGGCGTAATATTTACCTAAACCACTCCATTTTTGGGACATAGATAGCATGAATACGGACTCTCAGCTAAGTGAATTTTGGAGGTTGTCGCTTTTATACTTTTGGCGTAAGCCGTACCTGATGAAAGTGCTGGTGAACACACTTTAGATCTCAAAATCGCTCCTACTATACATAGATAATGAGCCTGGGGTGCCATAAAAAATATACAAAAAATTAGAAAAATTCACTGCAGCCGTTATCGTCAGTTGACTTGAAAATTTGTACTCACAGCACATTTCCTCTACAAGCCACACGCCTCACAAACATCGAAGAAGAGACGCACGCGCACTGACGTAAAGTAAGTGCGTCATGTTTGATTGACGTGATGCTGTTTTTTCTTGGGGGTGTCTCGCCACTTTCTTTCCGAATTCCTCTGTTTTGAGACGTGGTGTATTTTACTTCTACTATGTCGCCATCTTCGTGCAATCGCAGAGAAGACACGGGATATAACAGAATACAACTCCAATACTTTATGAACAGAATATGCACGGAGAACAAATTCATGAAAGAAAAAGAACCCAGAACGCTGTGCAGGGCTGCTTACGTACTGAACAGGTCAGATCCATCGCAGAAAAGGCACGCGCGCACTGACGCAAAAGGCAGTATCAGCGTCATTTTTTCGACGTCATGTTTGATTGACGTGATACTGGCATTTCTTGGGGATGTGTCGCCACTTTTTGGACGTTCTCTATGTGTAGACGGGGAAAGCGGGAGTTTCATTGATGTAGTGTGCTTTGTTTTTCCCACTGACTCTCACTCAATAGCATAGTAGAGTGAGAGGACACCACATAGGTCTCAATGGAGCACAAACGCGGCTCGCGCGTGTGTGTGTGTGCGTGTGCGCGCGTGCGTGTGAGTGTCTGACATAACACATAGTTAGAAAACGTTCGCCGCGCAGACTTGTCTGTTAAACATATTGGGTCGGTATTAATTCGATCTTTACACTGCGCACGCAGCAGCAACACTTCAATTTTCATGGGCCTGCTTTCATTGCAAGAACTGTATCAAAGTTATTTCGCCATATGTATTATGCGTCATCCCAGTGAGCAAAAACGTCATAGATTTCAAAGAATACAACTTGACGTCTCTCTTCCAAAAACAAGATTGGTGTGACAGCCCGGTCAGTTGTTTCCATTCCGAGAGAGAGAGAGAGAGAGAGAGAGAGAGAGAGAGAGAGAGAGAGAGAGTGTGTGTGTGTGTGTGTGTGTGTGTGTGTGTGTGTGTGTGTGTGTGTGTGTGTGGATACATGGCATTACAAAAGAACGACCGTGACGATAGCAGGTGATCAAATGGAAACAACATATTGGGCTGGTGGCCATCTTGTTACTGGTCACACAGCCCTAAGCTCTCTTTTCTATCCTTTTCCTTTTCTTCACATTTCTTTCCTGTGCTGGCATTTGTAGACTTATCAAGCACAGTTATCTCCTCTGCAGAGTCAAAAGTCCCTTTTGAGGCCTTTCAATAGTGACCCACTAAACTAAGTTTTCATAAAGAATCAGCTTCACCATCTGAGTGACCAGGGAGGAAAAGACTGTGAAGTACCATATCTGTGTGTTTTTCAGGGGCACACGCAACATCCTTTTACTTACTTTTGGTGGAAGCCCAGGATAAGGCGCGTCTGCTCCACCTCATGAACAAAGCCCTGGTACTCATGGTCGCCGAGAGTGCCATCAGCAGCCATGATGCGGACGTACAAATGATCGCCTCGCAGTACCGAGGGTCGGTTCTCGGCCAATCCCGGCACCTGCACAAATGATTTTGTCCATTACTGTTTATTGTTTGTTTTACTGTACTTTAGTTTATTTGCCTGCTGTCCTGGCGTGTAGGCTACCAAATTCATGACAAACTATGTGTATAGAAACACCCCCAGTTTTTACCACTCAAATACACTTGCCTTCTCTGTGTGAATCCGATGCCTTTATTTGGTTCCAGTTCTGATGCTGATGGGCTGTGTCCACTGACACTGTCGTTCTCTACAGGCTCACATGTGTATTTATAGTGTAATTTTGTCTGAAGGCCCAGCCATCATCAGGAATCCAGCCTATGCACTTTTGCGCTTTGTATCGTATTGTTGTCGTTTCATGTACATTCCATCGCAGGTGTCAGACTGAATTCAGATGCCCGGATGAAAGTGTGTCATGCACCCCTCCCCACTGGGCCAGGATTCAACACTTACCTCCAGCACAAGTAGCCCTGAATTCCTCCTCTGATTCATTGTGACCCCTTCCAGGTTGTACTGCTTGATGTCAACGTCCATCTGAGCCTCCTCACAGTACAGCAGCGCAGAAAATCGTGTGGCGTATGTTGAGTACCGCACCCCTTCCTCACACATTTGCCTGTTGGTACACATATATGGTTAAAAAAAAAAATGCCGTCATTTTTTCGTCTTTAAATCACAGCTGAACGATAACAACAAATCACAGTTTATTTTCAAAATAATGCATATACAAAACTGCAAACTTTGTGAGAGGTGAGTGAAGTTAATCATTGTAGACAAGCTGGAAATTAGCTGGAAGTTTTCTTTTGTAAAATGTCATGCGTATGAAGAAGATTTCAGTTCCCTTCGCTTTCTTAAAAATACAGATTTTCAGTAACTGGGGAATTTTTTTTTTTTACAAAACCACCAGATTCCTGTTGATGTAGAAATTTGCAAAATTTGTGTACATGGAAAAGTCAATTTACAGTATGTCAGTAGTGCACGCACAAACCTTATAGCACACATTTCAGTGCGACTGTTTTCATCCAGCCTGCTGCCAGTGTCCTTGAAACTGCGGTTGATAAAACTGCGCATCTTCCCTGGCAGGTTATACGGCTTCAGCTGCAGGTCTTTCTCCAGCTTGTCACTGTGACCCCTACAAAGTAGAAAAGACAAACGTGTACATAGCGCTAACTCTTGACTTCAAGTTCAACCAAATTTTTCCCAAGACAGTCATGCAGGAACCAGTCCCCTCCTCCCAAGTATGCTATAACTGCAACTGGAAGCTCAATTCACACATCATCTGTTCTGAGGAATGCAGAGACATATATGTGACTCCTTCTCGCGAAAGGGACTGTAAGTCGCGCTAGGCCGAATGCCGCCACAGGCGAAAAAAGTGCCAGGGGTCAGTATGGCCGCCTTGTGAGTAGCCAGCTTCAACTGCTGATATCTCTGTCAATTTTAGTAGTGCAGCTTTCATTTTTATATTGAATTAAACTGCATAACCAGTAGATTGCAGTGATATACATATCTCAAAATTGATAATTTTCGACTTATGGTCCCTTTTGTGAGAACGGGCCACATATTTAACTACATAACAATACAATGTACTAACATATGATATGCATGAAGCAAAAATGCAAAGCTTTACGCACAACACCCCCCCCCCCCTCCCCCCCCCCCCCCCCCCCCCCCAGCTTCTCACAGGCATAACTGAGCGTGAGGTCAAGCCCAGTGTGTGTTTGAAGTACCCTGTTTTGCGAGTATGCTAGTTCGTAGTGATTTTGTTGTTACGAAAAACTGTGATTTGCACGATTTTTGTTTCTGGTAGGGCAAGGTGATGCCAGGGGGTAGCAAGAGGAGGCAAGCCGCCAGTGAAAATGGGACTTTTTGCGCACGAGAGGCAAAGGTGACAGGAGTGGATTCGGGTGAACTGGCTTTCTAGCCTAAACAGAAAGAAGACTAGTATTACCCCTGTGACTAGTGTGAGGCCTGAGCAAAAAGGAGACATTCAATTTTTAAAACTCCTGTCAGGTATGTGCCCCTGAAAGGTCTGTGCATGAAAAATTTTGTTTCAAAATTGAAGCATTTTTATGGGCGACTATAATGCATGAGGCTAATAGGGAATATACAGGCATTTTCAGGCTTTGTGCATTTGTATTTCTTGGCCACGACAGAACTGCAAACTATGACAATCTAAAACAAGTAGGACAGATCAAAATGGTAAATAAATCGTCCTTACTTGGGTGGTCTGGTGCCTGGCACAGTCTGCTTTGCTACCGGTAGATGGGACGGTATCTGTATGAATCGCCGATTTTTGGGCGCTCTGTCCGCTCCCAGCCTCTGGACGATGTCGTCAACGCAGGATACGCTGACGGGGCACTTCTGGACTGTGAATTTCGGCTCGTTTAGGCCATTCGTGAATGTGAAAAAAACGTAGAACCGGGATTCTCCAATTGCTGCCATGCATATCTTCATCTGCAACCTGACTGACTGACCTGTAAGACAAACAATGTAGCTGAGAGTTAAAATAACAGCTTGTTGCTATCTGTATACTTACCTGTCCTAGATGGCCTTGCCAGCACTGCTGTGAGAGATATTATGCAGTTACAAATTTTTTTATTTTTTTTTTAAATCCTGTTTTCAATCACCCGACCGACTAAACGTATGTACATACCTTCCTCTTGGTTTTATTAGACGAGTGATTGGAAACACACGTTTTTTTTTTCTTTGCCAAAGACACTGTTCGCTCAGTGCAAACCCGGTGTGACTGTGAGGCTATCACTGTGCATGAGTCCAGGTCTTACAATGGTCCAGGATCCAAAAGGAGGAAAAGTGTGTAGAAATGAGTGACGAAGTGGCAAAGTCTGCTTTGCAGATGTGCTATGCTAGTGCAATGCTCCCCCGGAATTATTTTGCATTAATTTTTAAAATCTGTACAATTTGGTGCATTTTACTTTTTTTGCATGATTTTAAGTGCTTTCAGAAGAGAAAAACTTGTCTGGAGGACATTTTTGGGAATAAAACTAAAATCTGTACAATTTGGTGCATTTTACTTTTTTTGCATGATTTTAAGTGCTTTCAGAAGAGAAAAACTTGTCTGGAGGACATTTTTGGGAATAAAACTAAAATCTGTGCAATTTGATAAGATTTGGCATGATTTCATGAGCTCCACAGGAAGAAACACACTTCTTCTTTTTTTTTTAAAAGGAGGGGAAATGTTTTAACCAAAGGTGGAAGATTTTAACCGCGGTGTGTGTCACTCTCAGTGTTGCAGTGCTAGACACCACCATAGTTAGGAACAATATGTGAGCCAAGATATATATATATACATCAGAAGATGGGCCTTTTAAAAATCTAAACGCCAGTGTTTTCTTTGTGCATTTTCCCACTGGGTATATTATATATTATATACTCTAGCAAAGTCACAAACCTGGCTTAAGCTGAAGTCCAGCCTGCTGAACAAACTCGATCCCTGAGCCTGCCGTGGGGCATCCCCATGACACGAGGTTACGAGAGTACGAAGCTGAAGCGTTGAGAATCGTAAAGTGTACGTCGGCCTTCTCACCAGGATTCACCGCCACACCATGGAATCCAGACATCTCATTCTTTAGCGCCTCACATGTTATTCGTATGTTGTGCAGATCTTGCGTGGATGTGCTGGAAGGGAAAGGGGGGGATAAAACGAAGAGGAACACTTGTATGGTACAATTCAATCCATGTATGATATCAATAATCAGGCTGGGGAATTGCTGAGGAAAAAAAGAAAGAAAAAAAAGTCTGAAACCCAGGTTGGGGTGCAGGGTTCGCGCCAAGATGGGGGAAGGGGGGGGGATAAATGTGAGCAATTGTGAAGGCATTTAATGGCTTCTCCTGGCACCCAAAAGCAATCTGACATTTACACCTGGCGGTTTCATTTTATTTTATTTTTTTGCAGAAACTTCAATTTTGTTGGCTGAAAAGATAGAAATTGGGCAGAAAATTGCCAAATCACTAAAAATTCGCCAGCCTGAATAATATTCGTCTTGCCAGCCTCACTTTTAAAACCTAACCCTAACTTTTTGAGTCCCCCCCCCCCCAAAAAAAACAAAAAAACAAACAAAACAACAAAAACCTGAAAGAATCGGCATACCAGAGGGTAAAAAAGTGCTTTTATGTGGGTGTGCATGAAATGTGAAGTTAACAACAATGTAGGATCACAACAACAACAACAATTGATGGATCACAGCAACAGCAGCAACAACGACAACAGTATTTTTTACTTACAGTACAGTGCATTACACAACTCAAGTAGTTTATATCATCAAAATGAATTATGTTGCGTGGATCAGATGGAGGAGGAATCATAAAAGCTGCTTCACATGGACAGCTCTATGGGGCTGGCATAAATAAAACCTTGTTGTTTATTGTGTGTGTGTGTGTGTGTGTGTGTGTGTGTGTGTGTGTGTGTGTGTGTGTGTGTGTGTGTGTGTGTGTGTGACTGGAACTGGTGTCATACAATCCATGAAACAACACTCACTCATGCTTCCCTTGCTGAAACATCAGCAGTCCCAGCTCATGTCGTTTGCTCTGGAGATGTGCCTCAGCACCTGAGCTCGGAAATGCAACTTTGCATAGCTTGCAGAATGACCATCCATCTGAAGTTTCGCGCAGGACGCTTGTTGGAGGCTCCGCATCAGAGCTGGTATCGCCTGCTCCACTAGGGGCAGCTGCGCCATCTGCTGAAGTTGTCTGCCTGGCGCCAGCACGTCGATTTGTTAAATGCTGGTCAACGACGAACTGTGATTGTCTTTTGCGACGACTGGGTCCAGAACCACCTGGGCCTCCATGACCATTTATGCCCCCTTGGCCTGACATATTTACCTGCATAAAAAAGAATCGGACTACTCATAGAAGTGTACAAGGCACAAATATGTTATTGTCGATTGGAGGTGGTGCTATTTGACACCCCCCCCCTCCCCCTACTACTGGGGTCAGATTTTACTTTTACACATTCATGTCCCCTAGCCTAGACACTGCTGACCTTAAAAAAAAAAAAAAAAAATGAGCACACAACCCAAAAAATATGTATAATCATAGATGAGGGAAGATCATACTATTTAATCCCCCTGTTAAAAATGCGGTCATATTTGACTTTTAAACAGTGTACATTGCTACATATGTTCCCTAACCTAGACATGGTTTACCTGCAAAGAAGAACAATGAGTGTACATGTACAAGACACAAATAAGTAATCGTAGATGGAGACTGAAGTGAATCGTGCGATTTCCTAACCAATCTGAACCTGTTGAAAGTGTTGTCAGGCTTTATTTTAAAACCAGCTACTCCCTCTTTGAAGTCTTTCCAACGAATACGATAGCCTTCCCCGAAATCAACACCCATCGGAAGTGTCGCACATGTGTTGACACTGACAGATCTAGCGTGCTAAGAACAAAACGTTTTCGCGGAAAAGGCACGCTAAAATCAGAACCGAAAGTACACATTTTATCCTCAAAATCTTATACAAAGTAAATTTTAATAGGCCGCAACTCTCATGTTGCGATTTTCTTTAAATTCCAAAAGTGGTTATACTATTTACACAAATGTACCCGTATACGATCTGGTCAATCATGCGACAACACCCGTCCTTATGCTGTAATCGGTGGAGGCGGCGCGAAGTCCGGAAAAACATGGAGAACTTCTCAGGGGAGCTTACTCTCGACAAGTACAGTTTCGGTTTCGTCCTCTTACGCATTGAGAGCAAAGACCTATGTTTCCAAGATCTTTGCTGAGAGTGGGATTGAGGGTTTAACGTCCGTTTGCACCACACATGGGTGACGCAAAAGACGGGGCAACAAGAAAAAAGGCCAGCACAAATATTTGGTCCCCAGACGAGAATCGAAATCACGACCCCAGCACTGTGAAAGCCCAACCAAAGACCGTAGATAATGGCCCAACCATCTACCGCTCGACTTTCTCCACTCAGCCGGAGCCGAGAAAACAGCCCAGGCAGAAGTCAAGCCAAACCAAAGCACAAACAGCTAGACAACAAACAAACTTATAAACAAGCAGACAGACAGACCAACCAACCAACCAACCAACCGTACCAAACTAAACTAAACTAAGTAAACTAAACTAAACTCAAGAGACTGAAAATATACTAGTATGTCCCACAAGTATAGACGCCGATTTCAGATAATTACAACTTCAGTCCAGAGTCAGTATCATTACGTTTTTGTCAGTTCAGTGTTGTAGCTTTTAGGGTCATCGTTACAGGCTTGATTTAAGTTGTCAGTGCTGCCGGCCGCCCGTAACTTGATGTTTTCGGTTTCGACCGCGGAAGTAGACATCTGTTGTTGTCAGTTTGGCCGCAAACTGAAACCAACACTGAAAACTTGAAAAGACCCCGCCCCCCCCCCCCCAAAAAAAAAAAAAAACAACTGACACCACCACCAACAACAACAACAAAAAAAAAAAAAACCTCAAAACACACACACACACACACACACACACACACACACACACACACACACACACACACACACACACACACACACACACACACACACACTCACACACACACAAAGCACCACCCCCCACAACAACAACAAAAAACAAAAAAATAAAAACAACAGCAAAAAACAACAATAAACAAACAAACAGCAACAGCAAAAACTACAGAATACAGAAACAAATAAACACAAAATCTCCCAAATTCCAAACCGAACTGACAAAAAGCAACAACAACAACAACAAGAAGAACAATCTGACAAAAAGCCCACTTGCAAATTCACAGGTGGAACTGCCGGCTGCGAACCTCGGGGATATACAATGAATAATTACTGAATAGCATAAACAACATCGGTACGAATACATAGTGTGTTCAGGCAACCACCACCACCACCACCAAGCACAACAACAGCAACAACGTGACATGCTCGTCAGCGATTGGTTAAACTCTGCTGCGGGTTTGAGTATGTCGTTGTGTGAGATGGGGTAAGAAGGCCGAAGACGTCTGCGGTATATGATTCGGAACAAACAAACAAACAAACAAACAAATAAACAAACAAAGTGAAACAAACAAACAGGGACATTTCGCGCGGCTGCCGCACGGCCATGTTATCATCTGTACATTCAATTTCAACACCTGTATCACTGTACTGTGTCTAAGTGGCCGTATGACGTGCATCCGAACAATTTGTTAGAACCGGTGATCCGATATCCTGCTGGCTTTCACTGACAACAAAGAGGCCGCATTCGGGTGGGCTGTCACAGCACATTTTTTATTTCTTCTTACACAGAGAACTCTGCTCGGGATCTCTGGCCTGTGAAGTGTTTCTTTTTAGTGTGTTAAAAGCAAATTCAAAATACTAAACCAAAGTCATTGCTACAACGGTCACTCAAGATCTTAAAACGCAAAAATGGTAGGAAACAGCATCTAAAGTGGCTGCTGGTATCAAAAAGCCATTTCTGTCCTTCGTAGGCGCTTCTAGAACTTTTTAAAAGCAGCTGTAAAATGGCTGGAATCTTCAAAGTCAGCGGTCGTCTGCTAAATGTCCAACACTGAAATCAGTTGCAAAAAACAGTCACATAGTAAATATAAGCGTAAAATCAATGCACTAATTATAAATATTGATCATTTTCTTCAGTATGTCCGTCTCATTCTGTAGTAGTCTTCGAGTTACAAGTCCAGCCGTGTCTCTTGGTTACTTGTCGTCCAGGTTCCTCCGCCGTTAGGTTCAAGTCGTGACTGCTGTGGGTCAGATCTATACAACAAGCAGAGCCTCGAGACGGAGTCTTTAAAGTAGTTTGCAAGAGACAGTTTCAATATGTCGCAGTCGACATGTCTCGCAAACACACTGATAATTCTACCATTGTCGACCAGCGAAGCACTGCCGCGACAAACTGTACTGAATAATGTGATGGTGACGATCGCTTGACTGAAATCTCCGCTGCACCCAGTTAGGCCCCAGCTGTTAGCAGTTATCGATACCACTGAGCAGAGCAGCACCCTATGTCAGTAATATCCATATGTTTTCCCACTTCTTAACAATTTCGGTTGGCGAGGGGGCGTAACACGCTTTCTTTGCACCTTGACCGTACAGTTGCGGTTCGGAAAAGTGATTGTGGTTGAACTTTGCACCTCAACAATGTGATTAGACCCTGAGGTTTGAGCGCTTGAATTTACAGTTCGTGTGGAAGACCCAGAGGAGCTGGAGGAAGTTTTTGAACGTTTCGAGGACTTCGACCTGGATCGTTTTGGTCGTCGCCATCCAGAGCGCGGCGTCGGGCCAGCCTGACCAGAGGAAGCGGAGACTGCCGTCTGGTGCAACACAATGGCTCGCGGCCCAGGGTCACCGCGCCTTGGGGGGAACTGTAAGGTGCAAATGGGCCCGGGAGTTTGGTATCCGGGAAATCGAACCATGGTGCCCACGTCGCGGCAAGAGTGCTGGTTGAGAGGAGGCCCCCGGTCCAAGAGACAGAGAGTAGAGACGCCACAGGACATGGAAGGCAAGGCGTTCGCCCGGGTGGTGGTGACCGTGCGGGTCATGAGAGGCTGGCTGTTGGTGTTGTTATTGGAGAGCGCGTCTCGCGACGCCCCTGTGGGAGTAGGACTCGGCTCCCGCCTGGCGTTCAGGTTGCTGCGTATTGGAGGACGAGCTAACCGGTCAGTGTCTATCAAACGCCGTGAGGATGGTGGCGAGGAAGGTTCCAGCCAGTCCGAGACGGAGGTGAGAGCCGACTGCAGCCCGGTGGCACAGAAGTAATTAAAAATGAGGAGTAAACAGACCAAAAGCTTGAGCAAGACACCGGCGTAGATCTTGTCCTCCTGCGTATTCCCGATGAACGGGCGAATGACGGCGCAGTACGTCACCCGCATCTGCTGTGCTACCAGCAGCATCAAGAGGAAAGACAGCAGCGTAACAGCCACGAGAATCTGCAACGGCAAAGGAAATAAATGTACACGAAAACAGAAGCAGTTGGCTCCTTCAGTCTCGGACGACTATGGGTTTGTACAGTAGTGCATTGCATGCAGTGTAGGTGTTCTAATCCTGAACGCTTCATCATTGAAGGTGTTGTTCCGGGATGTCCCTCCGGACAACATCTTCGAGTTCTTGAAGGAGTCCAGCTTGTTTTATAAAATCAGGGCCCACATGTAAAACGAGGTTAATTTAACCCACGACTACGGGCCTAACCCAGACTAGGACAAAAGAAACCCCAAAACAAAACTAAGCTAAACTAAAAAAAAAAAAAAAAAAAAGCGAAGAAAGGAAGAAAAAATCCTTCTATACAGGCTAAGGCATCATGGTGGAATGAACCCGCTTCGTGATTTTACACCCCCCCCCCCCCCCCGAAAAAAAAAATGAAAATTTAACCCTAGAGCTAGGGTTAGTTCGAGATTAGA
This sequence comes from Batillaria attramentaria, assembly GCA_018292915.2. Lineage (NCBI taxonomy): Eukaryota > Metazoa > Mollusca > Gastropoda > Batillariidae > Batillaria > Batillaria attramentaria. The sequence goes on along the minus strand of JACVVK020000427.1, from coordinate 114,896 downwards.
CGTTAAACCCGGGACTAAAATCCCCAACCTCGACTTTTACATGCGGACCCTAGCCTCTTCAAATTATAGACTTTCCTTGACTGACTTGCTTAGTTTCATAGACTTTGAGGTGTAAAAACATGTTTATCTCATTTAAACCAGATATATTTTTAACATGTATTTACATCTTGTTTTACGGAACAGCCTTCTATCTTTTTTAACAACCTGGCAGAGGAAGATTTTGCTTAGCCGCGAATTGGTCTTTGTTGCTTGCGCGGCGTTAAGCACTAACTAACTAACTAACTAAGTGACTGAACATGTTCAACACCTGATTGAGGTCTACGGTTCGGCAAGTTCAACGCAACACAGGTCAAGCAACTGCTGGAACACAACGTTCAGCTAGAATTCTACCGCCAAAACATATAAGTGCTAACAAATCCACGGCGCTTATATCGTTTTACAAGATGACCGTAATCTGTTTAGAGAGGATAGCAGAGTATACGCAACGAGGAGAATTTTGTCTGCGCTGCTTTAGTTGCTATCATCCTAGGATTCTTTGATTATTGCTTTTCGCTTCAACAGCCTAATGAAATGATGAACCAGCTTCTGTTGCATGCCTTACAAGAAACTTCCCAGACAAAAGTCTGCACTCAGTGGCCATATTTTAATGCATGCGGAAGTGAAACATGCCGGGAAGATCTACGGATTTACCGAAACCAACAAGGCGCGCTGCTGGTGGTCGCGATGGATCTTTGATGATCGTGGCGATGATGATGATGAAGAGGATGATCATGGCGATGATGGTGATTGGACATCAGCAAGATTACAGCACATTTGGAGACAAATTCTTTTTGTTTGCCCATCCTTTGAAGCAAATTTTACTGGTCTAGACCAGAAGCAAATAAATGTCACTTGAGTTTTTGTAGTAAAAAAAAAAAAATAGTTGTCGCGAAAGAACTTGCTGAAGCAATTTGGGTAACTGTTTTCAGTGACAGAAGTTAAATCTGCCAACGTTAACGTCAATGAAATCTATAGTAAATATTCAAATACTGGATGAATGTTTGTTCATGTGATTTTCTACCAATACCTTGTGTGTAGATGTGAGTGAGTGTGCAGAAGTAAGTGTCAATATGATATATATTTTTGTGTGTGTGCATGTTTATATATGTTTAACTGCACAGAAGCTGCCGACTTGCGTGCATTGCCGCCTGCGATTGCATGCTGGTCTTACTAATCGCATACATGTATACATCCACGTACCCCCCCCCCCCCCTCCCCATCTCCTCGAGTGGGTTTCTGGAAATGAATTGAATTTAGGAGGGGGGAGGAAGAAAAGAACAGCAGAGACAGAACAACAACAAACGAACAAGACAAGGGATGTGTCTTGAGGTTCTGCCTGAAGGACTCGGTCGGGCGGATTTGACTCGGCGTGGGGGGGGGGGGGGATGTTGGGGGGTTTAACGTCCTTTTCAACCACATACGGATGATATCAAAGACGGAGCAACGACGAAAAAGCCAGTACAAATATTTGGCCCCCCAGCCGGGATACGAACTCACGACCCGGCCGAGATTCACTGAGCCACCCCCGACTCCCCCGGACTCGGCGTGAGCTGGCCTCACCTCGAGGATGTAAAAAAGTTGCTGAAAGAAATTTCGGTCCAGACGAGTCCACGTTCGCCGTATGCATGGATAAAGCAGCATCAATATAGCGGCGGCGAATAGGAGGTCGCCGAGAACGGACAGAAGCCCCCCATCTGCGATGAAGAAGTCTTCGGCGCATCCCATTCCAGGCGACTGCGGTGTCCTCTGCCGCCTCTTTCAGGCCACACACTCGGCTGGGGAGGGTGCTGCGTGAACTATCACATCTTGGTTTCTTTCCCCGGCTTGACAACGCTTCAGTTGACGGAGAATATACAGGGGAAATGACGCTTTTCCATCCCCATCTGTTGCTTCTCGCAACGTATTGCTCTGTTCGACGTCTTGTTTGTGCCCGAGAACTCTGTTTGACGTCATCGTGATGACTGCGTCACTGCTGTGACTATTTTTACGTGTAGGATGGTATCGAAAGTACACATGAAGTATTGACTGGCACTGTTTAAAAGATTTCAAACTTGTACAAACCACAGCTTGTACACCCGCGCAACTGAATAGCAAAACTAATAATCACTGCGTTCAGGTGACGAGAAACGAGACGCCACAAAGATGGGATCAAAGTGATGACGTGAAAGTGTTACGCTGAAGATGACGCAAGTTTGGAAATAGAAATGACTGCGTCACATCCTGCATTAACAAAACAAGGTAATTTCCCTTGATGAAAAGAAATTATGCAGCGGTGGCGACAACAACAACAACAACAACCACGAAATCAACAACACACGCTAAATCGATGTTCTCCAACAAGCAAATAATAATAAAAATGATAATTAGTATTGTATAGGCGCTTTACCCAATTTCATGAATCGGCTTAAAGCGCCGCGAACTGAACCCAATACGCACGCTCACGTGAATCACACGCATTCTCTCACACTGACACTAAACATAAACACATTACAATCACGTAGTGCTAAGGGTCAGCTCAGATATTTAAATTTCGGAATTTAGAATTGCATTTATTTTTCAAATTTTGTGGGCTGAACATTTCCAAAGCAGAGGGGAGGAAGCCGGAGTACCCGGAGAGAACCCCCGACGATCGGTCCGAATGAACGGTGCCACATACGAGAAGGAAACATTCTTTGCCCCGAGTGGGACTCTAACCCCTGATCTCTCACATCGGTGACAAGTCTCTTAACCACAAGACCACCGACCAAATGCTTCCGACAGAAACCTCATGAATAGTTCTGTGCTCTTTTGGTAGCGTCTGACATATCGTACCAGTTGGTAGTCCGATTCAACTGACTCAGGACACCTGGGAGTTTGTGGTATACGAACTAACCACTTGGACACCTGCATCTCACAGGCCGGCTTGCATAGCCTGTAGACGGCAGTGTATCACAGTTTGAGCTCCACCGGGACAATCATGATGGACTATACACAAACTGTGCCTACACATAATTTGGCTTCCGTGAAGCTCAGTAAACAAGAGCATATAATATTTGGTTGCTCGTCACTTTGACAGCCTATGAGCAGATTTGGACAAGAGTAGGTTTGAAAGCAGTATAGGCATCTGGTAACACTATGTACTATGTGTCATCTACGGGTAAAAGTTGTGTTCTGAGTAAAAAGAACAACAACAAAAAATTAAAAATTCCAATGCTTGAAACTGCAAAACTAGTTTAAACAAAGTGTTTCTGCTACGCCATGAAGACATGCATACCATACCATTTTTTTTAATTTTTACCATTTTTAAATACGTAAACAGTGAGGCTAGAAATTATCTTTCTAATTTGAACTGCTGTACCCTACTAGTCAATTATTCTGGATTACTTATACATCCGATACGCCTGTACCTACAAGGTGCCCTGTTCCCACCTGCCTTCTCTCCTGTACATAACGGTGTTTTCGTCACGATGAGTATGCCTTATCAACTATACCAGAGATCGTAATGACACAATCGTTAACTGCAGATCCTCCTCGCTTCTGACTCGGGCATATAAGTGGAGTATTGCGCAATAGTACGTTTTGCATTAACTAACAACTTTATTTTTTAACCTGCCACCTGTCAGGACACCAAATAAGAAACCCGAGAGGGTGGGTGGGTGGGTGTTTGGGAGGTTAACGGCCTTTTCCACCTCATAAGAGAAACCCGAGAGAGAGAGAGAGAGAGAGAGAGAGAGAGAGAGAGAGAGAGAGAGAGAGTCTGTCTTTGTGGTAGAAAGTGATTGGTCAGCAGACCAGTTTCGATCTTGCCTTTGCTAGAAATTGAATAAATAAATAGAAGGGGAAAATGCAACACACACACACACACACACACACACACACACACACACACACACACACACACACACACACACACACACACACACACGATCAAACCACCAACAAGACATCTGCTTTCTCCGTCAGAGTGAGCGTAATGACGCTTACGAGATGTTCAAACCGGCCTGTTAGCATTTTACTTTAAGTAGCAACTGGAGAACTTCCAGTCGTTATGGCAGTTCTTGCGAGTTTCAACGTTTGCACCTATAAGAATTCAAAACCGCTGACCCGCCAGATGTACACGCTTGCTTGCCGTATCCAACCCCAAAACCCCAACAGGGTTTCACGCCAAAAAGCACACCAAAGACAAAAGGTCAAGGTGAAGGTCATCAGTGAAAGTCAGGGACCTTCAGTCGTGTCACCGCGTAGGCTGCTGGCCAGATAAAGTCTATTTCTGTAGTGACAATTGTGTAAGACCCCAGATATTACAGTACATACTGTTCGAGAACAAGAGCCCTGGATAAATGGGAAAATCCCAGATGCGATCTGTTTTTTTTTTTTTGTTTTTTTTTAAGTATTGGAGATGTGTGTGTGTGTGTGTGTGTGTGTGTGTGTGTGTGTGTGTGTGTGTGTGTGTGTGTGTGTGTGTGTGTGTGGGAGAGAGAGAGAGAGAGAGAGAGAGAGAGAGAGATCCATTTACTTAATTCTAAGGACGGATTACAAGCAAATCACAGGAAAATAACCCATGACTAAACTTAATGGAACAAAATTATAACACATTAAGACCAGCGAGACCTTTGCAACTTCTTTGCGAACATTCCACCAACAAAAACAACAACAAAGAAACAAACAAACAAAACAACCGCCAAGAAAAATCAACTGTTGTAAACACTTTGTCGTCACTGAATGGTTCACAACTACAAGGGAAGCCGGGGTGGCCGAATGGTAGAGCGTTGGACATCCCGGCTGGACCCAAATATTTCTGCTGGCTTTTTCACCGTTGCCCCGTCTTTGATATCACCCGTATGTGGTGGAAAAGGACGTTAAACTCCCAAACACCCACCCACCCCCTCACGACTACAACGTGCACGTCACTGACTGGACAAATGAGGTGCCAATTTCTCCTCAGTCACGTGCCACGGCTTCATAGCGGCAGCATGTTTGAAGTTCCGTGTTCGCGTTGAAAGACTGTTTCGAAGGGGGTTTGAGGTGAGAAATTCATTTATTTGTGTAATTAGGTGCTCATCTCTTACTGTTCGTCTCGGTGAAATGTGCAAAAACACATTCGTTCTGGGTTGACAGCTGTCGAAATCACCTCACTGAAAGTTGCTTTTGGCCCATGTGTTTCAGAAATGACGAATTTTCCATGAAAACTCGAATATTCATTTGCAGTAAAGAGGAGCATGAACACACACACACACACACACACACACACACACACACACACACACACACACACACACACACACACACACACACACACACACACCCCTTCGGCTGTGGCCAGTTGCGTGGAAAGCGGAAATATGCCGCACGCACCAGAGCGAATAGCGGGGTGGAGAGTTGCAGATAATTTATACTGTAGCTCTTAGAAAACTGAGGCAAGTTTTCACTGCTTTGTCCTCCAGCCCTGCGGTGTCAGAAGACACGGGCATTTATGTGGACCGAGGAGTAGCCATCGACACCATACTATAACTAACACACACACACACACACACACACACACACACACACACACACCATGACACTGCTCGGTCAAATCCGACGGTCAACTCCGCCCCCCCCCCCCCCTCCTCTTCCCAGTTCCCCTAGCCCTTCCCATGTCCGATGCCGGTAACTCCTACGTCTAAGTGGTCAGCTGCCAACGCGTGATGATTATGGACCCTATCTCTGTCCGGCAGAGTATATAAAGGCTGGACAATGGTCACCGGTCTCTCGATATCCCCTGCCTATCTAACACCATGGTTTCTCTGAAGGTGATCGCTTTGTTGGTTGTGGTGGCCGTGGTGGCCGAGGCTGCTCACACAAAGAAGGGATTCAAAAACTTCCAGGAGGCACCCAGAAAGGCGCGCTCGTTCAAGAGGCAAGGTGAGAAACTGATGCTGTAGCTCTTTCTGGCCGCAGCACGAGGTCCTCATGTTTTCGGCAACTTGCGCAAGCCGTCCGCTGCACGATGGCTTTTTGAGGTGGACATCTCTTTCGTTTTCACTCCTTTGTCCGAAACTGCGGCCAGTGATCTACTACTCCTTTAACTGGTCGTCGTAGTAGTGCGGGCGCCTAGTGCCAGTTGCCAAAGACACAAGGGCCTCATGCCATCAAAGGGGGCGGTCGGTGGTCTAGTGGTTAAGAGACTTTGCCACCAATGGGAGAGGTCAGGTTCGAGCGAAGATTTGCTTCTTCTCGTACGTGGCACCGTTCATTCGGGCCGATCGTCGGGGGGTACTCCGGCTTCCTCCGCCACCCTCTGCTTTGGAAATGTTCCGCCCACAAAATTTGAAAATAAATGTAATTCTACATTCCGAAACTTAAATAGGTGAGCTGACCCTTCGCACCACGTGATTTTAATGTCAGTGTCCATGTTTACTGTGTGAGATAATGCGCGTGATTCACGTGAGCGTGCGTGTTGTGTTCAGATCTCGGCGCTTTGAGCCAAGTCAAGAAATTGTGTAAATCGCCTACACAATACACACATTATTATTATTATTATTATTATTATTATTATTATTATTATTATTATTATATACGTGTACGTCCGAATTGTTCTTAAAACAGACAAAACGTTGCTTGGGCACCAGGCACAGTACTTACTTACGTTATCTGGGAAGAATGAGTTAGATGACGACGCTAATTCAATAGGCGCAGATTAATGCAGTCGGCTAAGTATTTCACTCTTGTTCTGAGGGGTGTTTAAAACCAGAGTTTCCGTGAGCATATCCACCACACCCCTCCCTCCCCCCCCCCTCCAAATAACCCAATTAATTGCCAGTAATGATCTTCAAATCAGCTGTGTTGTTGATAGCTGATGTTAACTTGAAAGATGCTTTGTGACATGTTCTGATTTTCTCTAGAACAAAATGTGTGGACGGAGAGCTGTTTGCTCAACTGTGAAAATTCTGTCCACCTTACGAGCGATGAGTTTTCTCTGAAAGTGCTCAAACTGTCTGTTGACCCACAAATCAAAAGTATCTTGAAGTATGGAAAATACTTGTTTAATCTGAGGCAATGAAGTCGAAATTTTGAATAACACATTCGGGCGTTATGTTGCCTCATTTAATCCTTTTTTTTTTTCTATTTTACTTGGTCGTGAGAAAAAGTTTTGTATTTAAAGTTATTATTATTTCTGATTTTTACTCCGGCTTCGTGAAAATGACAACAATTCAAAAACTTTGTCAAATGATGTCACACACTGAAATATGCGTTATACAAAATTATCTGACGGTAATATATGCTTCTGATCCTATGCAGCTCAGCAGTGCGGCGCCTTGGAGTTCCAGTGTAATGGCGGCAACTGCATCCAGTCCGAGTGGACATGCGACACTGACAGGGACTGTGCTGATGGCTCTGACGAGTTGAACTGCCGTAAGTTTCATCGTTGACACGTCTTCGGCACAATCATTCAACACTTTTCTTAGCTAACAATGGGATAGGAAGGGGGCGGGGTGGGGTGGGGTGGGGGGGGGGGGGGTGGGATGAGGGGCACTTTCCAAGCTCTAAGTCTGTTCGCGAAGTAATGCTCCACCGGGGCAATGCGACCGTTTTCACAACTTCGTGGTCTCTTATTTTAAAGAAGACACACAACTCCACTAATTTTTTTTTTTTTTGGAAGACAGACCATTTCGACCTCACAAACGCACTGAAAAAGTACAAATGTTCCCAGCCAATTTTGCATTTTTTAATTTGAGAAACCTGGAAATGCCGTACCGTGGGTCTTTAACATATTTCGTACCACACATGGGTTCTCCCCGTCGGTCCGGTTCTTTTCAAACCGCATCTTTCTTTTCAAAATTTTCACGCTCGTGAGATGCCATTCTAACTCAAGCTCCGCCTTTTTTTTTTTTTTTTTTTAAAGAGCTTATTTATTGAGCTCCCAGTCTTCTGCACTTTGCTTACTTGGGCAGGGAAATAAGTTCATGCATATCTTACTTTTTAAACTCTGTTATGGTAGTTTTATTCAGATTTTTACACTATAGACAGTTACAGACATATAAGTGCACAGGCAAAATATAAAGTACAAGTACATGTATTCCTACAAACACACATGCGTGCATACATACATACATGTACATAAATACATATACATTAAAGACAATAAAGAAAAAGTGGGGGTAAAAAACCAAAAAGGAAACACACACACACACACACACACACACACACACACACAGAGTAGCAGAGAGGGCAGCATTATGACTTATGAATGTTGGGATATGCCGGGTGCGTGGCTGACCGCTAGGAAACCAGTCGCTGATAGGGGAACCCATTGTCTGTGAAATAGTCCAAATTACCATTAGTGAAATGGGTACATTTTTCAACTATACAGACACGCATATCTTACATGGTAGGAATAGTGTTAACGGCATGACTTTGTGCGCAGCCACCGACTGTTCTGGCGAGCACCAGTTCCACTGTACCAACGGCCAGTGCATCACCACCGAGTTCCGTTGTGACGGCGATGATGACTGCGGTGATGCTTCGGACGAAATTGACTGCCGTGAGTTTGTCGCCTTTAATAATAATAATAATAATAGTGTACTACTACTATTGATAATAATAATAATGGTGTAATAATAATAATAATAATAATGGTGTAATAATAATAATAATAATGGTGTAATAATAATAATAATAGTGTACTACTACTACTACTACTACTACTAATGGTGTAATAATAATAATAATAATGGTGTAATAATAATAATAATAATAGTGTACTACTACTGCTGCTACTACTACTACTACTAATGGTGTAATAATAATAATAATAGTGTACTACTACTATTGATAATAATAATAATGGTGTAATAATAATAATAATAATGGTGTAATAATAATAATAATAATGGTGTAATAATAATAATAATAATAGTGTACTACTACTACTACTACTACTACTAATGGTGTAATAATAATAATAATAATGGTGTAATAATAATAATAATAATAGTGTACTACTACTGCTGCTACTACTACTACTACTAATGGTGTAATAATAATAATAATAGTGTACTACTACTATTGATAATAATAATAATGGTGTAATAATAATAATAATAATGGTGTAATAATAATAATAATAATGGTGTAATAATAATAATAATAATAGTGTACTACTACTACTACTACTAATGGTGTAATAATAATAATAATAATGGTGTAATAATAATAATAATAATAGTGTACTACTACTACTACTACTACTACTACTACTACTACTACTACTAATGGTGTAATAATAATAATAATAATAATAGTGTACTACTACTATTGATAATAATAATAATGGTGTAATAATAATAATAATAATAATGGTGTAATAATAATAATAATAATAGTGTACTACTACTATTGATAATAATAATAATGGTGTAATAATAATAATAATAATGGTGTAATAATAATAATAATAATAGTGTACTACTACTACTACTACTACTACTAATGGTGTAATAATAATAATAATAATAATAATGGTGTAATAATAATAATAATAATAGTGTACTACTACTATTGATAATAATAATAATGGTGTAATAATAATAATAATAATGGTGTAATAATAATAATAATAATAGTGTACTACTACTACTACTACTACTACTAATGGTGTAATAATAATAATAATGATAATAATAATGGTGTAATAATAATAATAATAATAGTGTACTACTACTGCTGCTACTACTACTACTACTACTACTACTACTAATGGTGTAATAATAATAATAATAATAATAGTGTACTACTACTATTGATAATAATAATAATGGTGTAATAATAATAATAATAATGGTGTAATAATAATAATAATAGTGTACTACTACTACTACTACTACCACTAATGGTGTAATAATAATAATAATAATAATGGTGTAATAATAATAATAATAATAGTGTACTACTACTGCTGCTACTACTACTACTACTACTACTACTACTACTACTACTACTACTAATGGTGTAATAATAATAATAATAATAGTGTACTACTACTGCTGCTACTACTACTACTACTACTAATGGTGTAATAATAATAATAATAATAGTGTACTACTACTGCTGCTACTACTACTACTACTACTAATGGTGTAATAATAATAATAATAGTGTACTACTACTATTGATAATAATAATAATGTGTAATAATAATAATAATAATGGTGTAATAATAATAATAATAGTGTACTACTACTACTACTACTACTACTAATGGTGTAATAATAATAATAATAGTGTACTACTACTACTACTACTACTACTAATGGTGTAATAATAATAATAATAATAGTGTACTACTACTGCTGCTACTACTACTACTACTACTAATGGTGTAATAATAATAATAATAATAGTGTACTACTACTGCTGCTACTACTACTACTACTACTAATGGTGTAATAATAATAATAATAATAGTGTACTACTACTGCTGCTACTACTACTACTACTACTAATGGTGTAATAATAATAATAATAGTGTACTACTACTACTAATAATAATGGTGTAATAATATTAATAATAATAATAATAATAGTGTACTACTACTACTAATGGTGTAATAATAATAATAATAATAGTGTACTACTACTACCATTACTACTACTACTAATGGTGTAATAATAATAATAATAATAATAGTGTACTACTACTACTAATAATAATGGTGTAATAATAACTTGTGCAGTCATTCACAGGCTCTAAGCGCCGTTAATGTTGACAAAATTTAAAATTTACAAGAGGTTTAAAAGAGAAAGAGAAAGGGGTAGGGTGGTGCCGTTAATAATAATAATAATAATAATAATAATGAGTATTATATAGGCGCTTTACCCAATTTCATGAATCGGCTCAAAGCGCCGCGAACTGAACCCAACACGCACGCTCACGTGAATCACACACATTCTCTCACACACCGGACATAAACACATTACAATCACGTGGTGCGAAGGGTCAGCTCAGCTATTTAAATTTCGGAATTTAGACTTGCATTTATTTTTCAAATTTGGTGGGCTGAACATTTCCAAAGCCGTTGTCAATGTTTCATATTTATAGCTTAAAGTTAAACCGACCGTCTCGCTGCAGACAAGGTGCAGTGCCCAGCCGGAGAGGTTCAGTGCGACAACTTCCTGTGTATCGAGGAGACGTGGCTGTGCGACGAAGACAACGATTGCCGTGATGGCTGGGATGAGAAGAACTGCAGTGAGTTGTTGGGAAAAAAAATACCGCAAGAATTACAGTATTGTACCTCCGGCCTCCACCCCTCCCCACACACACACTTGTAATGTGTATTGCAAACCTTTTCCAGCTGCTTTTGAACAATAACCATGCTCTGACTTGACGTTACAGAGGAAACGATGTCCGCTTAACATTGAAACATATTCTGTGGTCATATCAAGATGTTTCCGAAGTCTTTGGTCGGTCAAAGAGAGAGAGAGAGAGAGAGAGGCTTTAAGCCATAAAAATCACTCACTCGCTCTTCCATGACGTATGGGTGATATCAAAGACGTGGCAACGAGAAAAAGACCAGTACAAATATCTGGCCCGGTCATTGAAAGCCCCACGCTCTACCATTCGGCTGTCCCGGCTCCTTATATTGTCTGTTGGCGAAGGACACATATACACAGGGCCTAAAAATGCCCATGTATTCCCTATTAGCCTCAGGCATCATTGTCACCCCTAAAAATGTTTTAATCTAGAAACGATTGCTACCTTGAACAGGCCATTCAAAGGCACGCACCTGACGGGGGTTAAAAAAAAAAATTTGAATGACTCCTTTCCGCACAGGCCTCACTGGAGTGATGCACGTCTACTTTCTCTTTAGGCCAGAGAGGCAGTCCACACAAATCCGCTTGCCTCACTTGTGTCCCACCTCTGTGCAAAAAGTCCCAGCTTCACTGCTGCCTGGCATGCATCTTGACCTACAAAACACGAAAATCACGCGTTTTCGTGAGAACGAAAATCACTACAGACTAGAAAACTTGCCAAACAGGGTACCTCAAATAAACACCAAACATGACCCTACTGTCAATTTGTGTCCTTACGCCTGTGAAGGACGACCTCTGTCCCTAACACCTTTGCAACGCTAACATTTTTCGCTTTTCGTCCCGTCAGCCGCATCTTGCCGCACGGATCAGTTCCGTTGTGCCGATGGATCCAAATGCATCGACGGCCGCTGGCAGTGTGACGGTGTTGACGACTGCCAGGACGCCAGTGACGAGACCACCTGCTGTAAGTGTATTTTGGTCGGTGGTGTAGTGATGGAGACTCCTGCCACTGATGCGTGCGTTTAGGGGGTCGAGACCCTCTTGGGGTGTCGATTTTTTTTTTTTTCAGCCAAAGTATTTGGCACCGTTCATTCGAGCCGATCGTCGGGGTTCTTTCTGGGTACTAAGGTTCCCTCCCCCACTCCCCCCCCCCCACCACCACCACCTCATCCTTTTCTCTGTGTTGTAAATATTCAGCCGCCCCCCCCCCATCCCCCCCCCCTCCGAAAAAAAAGGAAAAAAGAAAAAAGAAAAAAGTTCTGTTCTAAATAGATGAGCTGTGCCTTCGCATCACGTGATCGTCATTTATTGCTGTTCGGTGTGTGAAAGAATGCTGGCACAGAGGTCTCATAATTATGCATGTATCGCTCGTACATTCGCTGTGTCACAATAATTATGTCACAATAACCTTTTTCTTACGCCAGCACGAACTGACATCCATTATCATCCAATTGCCCTAACACTGAACTTTCTTACTTTCTGCACCCCCTATAACCCCCTGCATCCCCTGTCTCCAGTCCCCCCGCACTGTGTCCAATACAGCGATTCGGCACATTGTGTGTGTGTGTACTAAAAACAAATGTGTATCTGTGGCCAGTGTGTGAGGTGAACGAGTTCAAGTGTCACAGCGACAGGTGCATCGACCCTACCTGGAAGTGCGACGGCGACGATGACTGTGGTGATGGCAGCGACGAGATCCACTGCCGTGAGTATTTTCCTTCAAGGACTGACATCAACTCGCGCGTCCTAGTCACTTTCCCAGGCCCCTGTGTGTCTCTGTTGGGCAACTAGTGCAATGTTTTGACTGCAGCTAGTGCCGTGTTGGGCAGCAGCTAGTGCAGTGTTTGACTGCAACTAGTGCAATGTTTGACTTCAACTGGTGCAGTGCAACTAGTTGAACGATTGGCTGCAACTTGTGCAATGTTTGACTGCAGTAGGTGCAATTATGGCTGACTGGCAGCTAGTGCAACGTTTGACGGCAGTCGGTGCAATGCTTGACTTCAGCTAGTGGAATGATTGACTGCAGCTAGTGGAACAATTGACTGCAACTAGTGCAATGTTTGACTGCAGTTCGTGCAGTGACTTACTGCAATTAGTTTGACAGCAACTGGTGCAATGTCTGACTGCAGTTATTGCAATGACTGACCGCAGCTGGTGCACTGTTTGACTGAAACTAGTGCAAGAGCAAAAGGAGTTCGGGGGAAGGGGTGGAGGGAGGGTGTTTGGAAGTGGAGGGGACGAAAAACAATAAAACTAAAACATGATGGCCTATACCTACCTGCCTATCGACTGTGTGAAATCGAAAAAGGACTACTTGTTTTGCGCATGAACACTTGCACCAACATCTGATCGAGTATCAGTATCATCATCGATGTCGTCATCATCATCATCATCGTCGTCATCGTCAGTCATAGTCGTCATTGTCGTCATCACTATAAATAGTAGTAGTAGTAGTAGTAGTAGTATTTGTCATTCTCGTGTTCCAGCCACCCTTCACCCAAGTCTGTGCGGTGACATGATGACAGTCCACGACTGTGCTCTGATGAACGACACCGTTAACCCAATCTGCCTGAACCAGGAGAATGGTTTCAAGTTCTGCCGCAAGTTCTGTGGCTTTTGCATGCACACATAAGAAGTTGCGCCCCCTTGAGAGACATTATCTGCCCCTTTTTATGTTGTTTCCATAGTAATGGAAACAACATCATAGGACGGGCTAAATTTTCCACGTTCATGGGCAAGCATCTGTGGTACAAACGCACGTCACTACCGATCTCCCGCAGAGACGATTTTGCAAGTGTAACTCTGACAATGACGTAAGAAAACGTGCGTCATCGATGCTGACATGTACGGTCCACCGAACGCGCTTCTCCTCCTCAGTGAGTGCCGTCTGTGCGTATGTGTGTGCGTGCGTGCGTGTGTGTGTGAATTGTGTCCCGGCCCGTTTCTTCGAAAATACTCAACCGAATGGCTTCAAATTTGGGGTATCCAAATATATCAAAATGTTACATTAGACGATTCAAGCGTGTGATGATTGCTTAAGTGATTTGGGAGTTATCGCCCTTTTGAGACAAGTTGGTTGTCTTTCGTGTACAGGCGTAATATTTATTTAAATCACTCAATTTTTTGGCAGTAGATAGCTTGAATACGGACTCTGAACAGAGTCACTACTAGAAAATGGTCGCTCTTATAGTTTTCATGTAAACCGAGCCTGAGTTGACATTGCATGTGAACCCAGTTCAGATGCCTATTTCTCCGAAAATACTAAACCGATCGATTTCAAATTTGGGGTTTCTAAATGAATCAAGATTGTTGAATAGAAGGCCCGATCCAGATACGATTGCACACATGATTTGCGAGTTATCGCCCTTTTCAGAAAAAGTGGCTTTCTGGCGTTTAAAGGCGTAATATTTACCTAAACCACTTCATTTTTTGGACATAGATAGCATGAATACGGACTCTCAACTAAGTGAATTTTGGAGGTTGTCGCTTTTATACTTTTGGCGTAAGCCGTGCCCGATGAAAGTGCTGGTGAACACACTTTAGATCTCAAAATCGCTCCTACTGTACATAGATAATAAGCCTGGGGTGCCATAATAAATATACAAAAAAATTAGAAAAATTCACTGCAGCCGTTATCGTCAGTTGACTCGAAAATTTGTACTCACAGCACATTTCCTCTACAAGCCACACGCCTCACAAACATCGAAGAAGAGACGCACGCGCACTGACGTAAGTGCGTCATGTTTGATTGACGTGATGCTGTTTTTTCTTGGGGGTGTCTCGCCACTTTCTTTCCGAATTCCTCTGTTTGGAGACGTGGTGTATTTTACTTCTACTATGTCGCCATCTTCGTACAATCGCAGAGAAGACACGGGATATAACAGAATACAACTCCAATACTTTATGAACAGAATATGCACGGAGAACAAATTCATGAAAGAAGAAGAACCCAGAACGCTGTGCAGGGCTGCTTACGTACTGAACAGGTCAGATCCATCGCAGAAAAGGCACGCGCGCACTGACGCAAAAGGCAGTATCAGCGTCATTTTTCCGACGTCATGTTTGATTGACGTGATACTGGCATTTCTTGGGGATGTGTCGCCACTTTTTGGACGTTCTCTATGTGTAGACGGGGAAAGCGGGAGTTTCATTGATGTAGTGTGCTTTGTTTTTCCCACTGACTCTCACTCAATAGCATAGTAGAGTGAGAGAACACCACATAGGTCTCAATGGAGCACAAACGCGGCTCGCGCGAGTCTGTGTGTGTGTGTGCGTGTGCGCGTGCGTGCGTGCGTGTGAGTGTGTGCGCGCGCGTGTGTGTATGTCTGACATAACACATAGTTAGAAAACGTTCGCCGCGCAGACTTGTCTGTTAAACATATTGGGTCGGTATTAATTCGATCTTTACACTGCGCACGCAGCAGCAACACTTCAATTTTCATGGGCCTGCTTTCATTGCAAGAACTGTATCAAAGTTATTACGCCAAATGTATTATGCGTCATCCCAGTGAGCAAAAACGTCATAGATTTCAAAGAATACAACTTGACGTCTCTCTTCCAAAAACAAGATTGGTGTGACAGCCCGGTCAGTTGTTTCCATTCAGAGAGAGAGAGAGAGAGAGAGAGAGAGAGAGAGAGAGAGAGAGAGAGAGAGAGTGTGTGTGTGTGTGTGTGTGTGTGTGTGTGTGTGTGTGTGTGTGTGTGTGTGTGTGTGGATACATGGCATTACAAAAGAACGACCGTGACGATAGCAGGTGATCAAATGGAAACAACATATTGGGCTGGTGGCCATCTTGTTCTTTTATTTATTTTTTTTTTTTAGCACGTTTGTTGTTCGGAAATGTCATTTTCTCATGGTATGGTGTGTGTTGATGTGAGATGATTTTCAAGTAAAAAGGAGTTGAGTATAAAAGAGGTTGCTGTTTTTTCCTTGCTGTTGTTCGAGACATAAGTGGAAGTACTGCAGTGTGGCCTTTGTTCGTTGGTTGCTCTCTCTCTCTCTCTCTCTCTCTCTCTCTCTCTCTCTCTCTCTCTCTCTCTCTCTCTCTCTGTGTGTGTGTGTGTGTGTGTGTGTTTGCTCATCTGTTGTTATTTTGTGGAAAGTCACTTCTTTTGAAAATCATAGACTTGTTTTAATCACACGCACGCACGCACGTACGCACGCACGCACGCGCGCGCGAGAGAGCTCACACACATGAGCACAGATACACACACACATATAGAAACACACAGAGAGATAGGTACACTCACATACATGCGCATAAACGCACGCACGCACGCACGCGCGCGCACACACACACACACACACACACACACACACACACACACACACACACACACACACACACACACACAAGCACGCATGCACGCGCGCGCACACACACACACAGGTGGGGGGAGGGGCTGCCTCGTCCCATAAGTATAGAGATAGGGAGACAACAGCATGCCTTATCTTCGTTCTCGTACTGCGTACGGTCAGCTGTCTGGAAATCTGGGAACTACCATCTGTCAAGGGGTACATGAGTAGGCAGTTTGGGATGGGTCCCAGAAAGTGAGTTACAGGTGTATCTGTCAATAGATACACTAAAATCTGCTTCAGCTACACGAAAAGCTCAAAGTCAGCCAGCCACTGCTTCACAATGAGCCGAACACGAAGAGTCCGAACTTTGGGCGTTGACACAAAAAAACCCCGGACACCCACAGTTGTCCTAAAGCCGTTCCCTGATAACTATGAAGTTCATCTACCCGTCCCACCCCCCACCCCATTCACCCCCACGCACCCACCCACCCACCCACCCACCCACACACACACCGTGACACACCGCGACACACCACGCACACACTAGCTAGCTGCCTCATGACACTTTGTTCCACATCATCTGAGCCTCGTCCTGTTTTTCAAGTGCCACAAACCCCTTGATTATGTGGCCCAGAGTTCACGCAACAGGATGTCAGAGCGACTCAGAACATCTGAAACCGATCTGAATTCTCTGGTTTTTGTATATCGCTCCTTTTTTTTTTTTTTTTTTTTCTTTTTTTTACAGTGTAATCACCGCCTGGTACCTATATTGTTTTGTACTTTTCGTGATATTTAAAAAAAAAAAAACCTCCTTGATTATTTTTTTTCATAGTGAAGAGGATAGTTCTAGAAATCTCTGTGCAGCGTTTTGCAGTCTAGATAGTCAAACCCTCCTTGATTCGTTTTTTTCATAGTGAAGAGGATAGGTCTAGAAATCTCTGTGCAGCGTTTTGCAGTCTAGGTAGTGTCCTCACCGATGCAATAGATGATCTTCTGTTTGGACAAACAGACGATTTAGAGGGCAAGACCTCAGCGTATGTAAAAAAAAAACAACAACAACAACAACAAAAAAACACACGATCGCCGTAGTCAGTGAGAAGAAATTCACAAGTTTTTCACAGCAGCTTCGGCAAGACTTCATAATGGTACCACAGAAAATGCCTGTGACCATACACTGAGTCAAGATCAGTTACCGTCTTACATTAATCCTTGTGTGTTAAAAAAAAATGGTGATTGAAATGGAATAGATAAACGTTTCAAGCCATTTGGAATTGAGACTTCCAGTTCTAGGCTTGAAGATGTTGAGCCTGTCATTGATTCTGCTAGTTATAAGTTTTGACAAATGTACTGGTCACGTCAACACATATAAGCACGCTAATATGTATGTATGTATGTATGTATGTATGTATGTATGTATGTATGTATGTATGTATGTATGTATGTATGTATGTATGTATGTATGTTTGAATGTATGTATGTATGTATGTATGTATGTATGTATGTATGTATGTGTGTTTGTGTGTGTGTTTGTGTGTATGTATGTATGTATGTATGTATGTATGTATGTATGTATGTATGTATGTATGTATGTATGTATGTATTCGAAGTCTGTAAAATGGTGTGCAAGTGATCTTGATGTCTGTGTATGGTAAGCTTGATTTGTTTGATAATTGTCCTGTTTCAAGTACCTCCTCCGGGGTTTGAAATACACATTTGACTTGACTCTACTTGACTTGCCAGGATGATAATTGATGGACCTTAACCCCCCTCCTTCCCCCCTCCCCTGAAGCCTGCTCCCATCTGTTTTAATTCAGAAAAAAACCCACCTAAGAACAACTACCACCATATAAAGATCAGCATAACAAAAATGCAAATACTATTTAAAAATTCTAAACGTATCAGAGATATCGTTTTTTTCCCACATAACTTCAGCTATTGTGAAATTATAACCGTTGACATTCAACTATGTTTAAATACGCCAATCGAAATTTTGACAGAGAGAGGGAAGACTGAACAAAGGAATAAACTTCACGTGTCCCAGTTCCAGTACTAGTCGTCTCATACCTCTAAGGGAAAAAGAGCTGAGACGGAGCCACGTGACTTCAGACGTCAAACGTCCCTAAAAGGGACTTTTATAAAAAGAACTAAGCACGCAAAAAGATAACTTTTATCTGCAGGGACACCAGAACAAATTCTATTCTCTCCATTTTGTGCCTGACAAGCGAGCAGACGTCATGCTGAAATACGTGGTTTTAGTGCTTGTGGTGTGTGTGGCGGTGGAGGCGGGCAAACACAAGAAAGAGAAATCTGCCAAACAAAGGAAAGAAGGATTCATTCACAAACGACAAGCCAGTGAGTATGGCAGTCAGTCTTTTATTTATCATTACTGCATTTTTCCTTTCATGAAATTTTGGCTGCTCTTCTCCTGGGGGGAAGCGCGTCGCCGCGGTGCAATCCTCATCACCCCCCTCCCCCCTTTTTTTTCAAAAAACAAAACAAAACGGTAACTTCTGTTTTATAAACTTCTAAGTTGGTTGTGAGTTCTAATCCCGGCTGGTAACTAACAGTTAGTGTTGGCCTCGTCCTCGTTACCCCGTCTAATGGACTTGAAAACAACAACAACAACGACGACGACAACAACAACAACAACATCAACAACGACATTAACAACAACGTTAAAAGCTGAACCAAACGACGAACTAACCAACCAATCGACCCGGCAAACCAGTCAATGTAAACTTTACTTGATTCGCTAGTTGGAACATGCGGCTCGTTGGAGTTCCAGTGTGCGAACGGACAATGCATCCAGGAGGAGTGGACATGCGACACAGACAGGGACTGTTCCGACGGTTCGGATGAAGTCAACTGTCGTGAGTATATACCCATCGCCTCTAATGTCTCTTTCTTCTTCTTCTTCTTCCTCTTCGTTGTTTGTCTGTTTGTCTGTTTTCTACACCAGAACCTGCAGAACTAAATCATTCGGTCAGCGTTCCTTCCGTTTCTAGGCCCCCTGTTACTTGGAATCAGCTCCCTCTTACAATCAGAAACAGTTCAAACAAGGAAACCTTCAAGTCCCGACTGAAAACCCATCTCTTCACCCTCTCATAGCCGTGCCATGTTGTCGTTCTGCTGGTGTGAGTGCGTGTGTGCGCAGGGAACGTGTGAGTGTGTGTGTGTGTGTGTGTGTGTGTGTGTGTGTGTGTGTGTGTGTGTGTGTGTGTGGATATGAGGTTTTATTAGTTTTTATCTGTTTTATCAGTTTTACCTGTCTTGTGTTTGTTTTATCTGTCTTTTGTGTTTTTTAATGTCTTAATATGAATAAATATGTATTTTATGTAAAGCGCCTACAGCTTAGATAAGGTTAGACGCTATATAAATATTCTATTATTATTATTACCATTTATCATCAGTATGGCCGAATGGTAGAGCGTTGGACTTTCTATGCTCTGGTCATGAGTTCGAATCCCGACTGGGGTCGAATTGATATTTTACGCTGGCCTTTTTTTTTTCGTTGCCCCGTCTTTGACATCACCCATGCGTGGTGGAAAAGGACGTTAAACTCGGAAACACCCACCCCCCACCCACCCTTGGTCCGTTGTGAATGCTTGCCATGACTGTTCCATCTCCTGGATACCAAAACAGCAGCTCAGGGCTGTCGAGACAAACGATTATCTTGAATTTAAATCAACCACCTCCCTTCATTAACGCTGGAATGTAGTATTTCATGTAACAGTTGTTTAAGGCACATCGTACCCGGCCACAATCTAGTTTAGGAACAGTGTTCCAGATCACAGTGTATATATACTATCAAATTCTGAGAGAGAATCCGGATAACACTGCGGGGAGCCGGGGTGGTCGAATGGTAGAGCGTTGGACTTCTAATGCTCGGGTCGTGAGTTCGATCCGGGCTGGGGCCAAATATTTGTGCTGGCTTTTTCATCGTTGCCCCGCCTTTGATATCACCCTATGTGGTGGAAAAGGACGTTAAACCCCCAAACATCCACCCACCCACCCCGGATAACACTGAAGTGCAGTAGGTCTAGTATTCTTACCCGAACACATGTACTTGTAGGTCACATGCTTACAAATACTGATAGGTCCAGCATCTATTTTTAGCCACGGACTGCTCGGGCGAGCACCAGGTGAAGTGTAACAACGGCCGATGTATCACGTCTGAGTTCCGATGTGACGGCGACAACGACTGTGGCGATAACACAGATGAAATCAACTGCCGTAAGTCGGCGAAATATTTCCTTTGCTGTTTTATCAAGGCCAGGATATATTCAAGCGGAGGGAAAAAATCTTTTGTGGGCATATTGCACCTGGCCAAGATGTTATGACTCGATACATGGAACAGTTTCAAACATTTGGCAAAAACCTTTCTTCTATGTTGGTTTAAACACGGTTTTATTTCCTCTGACCAGTTTGCACAGAACAGTAGTACTCAGGCGAGTATGCCAATAAGAAGCCTCCACCTGTTGACATACACAAGGTAGTATAGCGAATACAACATAACAATAGCACTTTTTCTATGTTGTATGAAGGATCGGCATGTTAGTTTCACTTCAAGCGCACCAAAAGAGCGGAAAGAATAAATTTGGTTTTCAGACAAGCAGGAATGCCCCGCAGGCGAGGTCCAGTGTGACAACTTCCTGTGTATCGAGGAGACATGGTTGTGCGACGGAGACAATGATTGTAAAGACAACTGGGACGAGCGTAACTGCGGTAAGACTCTCTCTCTCTCTCTCTCTCTTTCACACACACACACACACACACACACACACACACACACACACACACACACACACACACACACACACACACACACACCCGTAGACTAGTTTTTCAATTAAACTCAACTCAGTTCAGTAATACTTTATTTATGTCTTGGGGGCAATTAAGATGGGTCTTTGGACAGGCGTCAAAATAAAATTCGCCAAAAAAAATTGTATGATCACATATATCATCTCAGTCATATCACAGTATAATATTATCATCATATCACATCATATCACATCATGTGACATAACAACATCACGTATTATCATCACCATACTCATCACCTCGTATCACATAATTATCACATCCTTTATGCATCACAGTGTAAAAGCCAGCTGTCCAGCGTAACATTATTTTATGTGTTTTTTTTTTTTTTTTTCAGTCAGGGTTTCACGTAGTGCAGGCACACTTAGCCGCTAATTAGTCTTTGTGGCTTGCGAGGCTTTAAGCCCCTAAAACTCACTCACTCACTCTTACAGCTACTACATGTCGCTCGGACCAGTTCCGCTGTGCTGACGGGTCGAGGTGTATCGACTCCCGTTGGCAGTGCGACGGAGACATCGACTGTCGAGACTTTAGTGACGAGACGACTTGTAGTAAGTACATGCGCATTTTTTTTATATTTATTTATTTATTTATTTTTTTTTATTTTTTTTTTTTTTTGGGGGGGGGGTCTTTTTCGTCTCTGATGTATTTTTTTTTAACGTGACAGAGAAATGTTCTTATCAAGTAGCTCTGTGATTTACAAGTGGGCATTGGAATAGTATGCACTATCATTGCTATATACTACTACTACTACTACTACTACTACTAATAATAATAATCGTGACAGGGGAAATCTTTATGATTTTCACTCTCATAATTCGTTCTGTTTTCGTGATGTCTAGCCTCACACCACTTATGCACCTGCACTGACAGCGACAGCATCTCAAACGCCGGCACTAAGCCCACAGAAGCGTACTCACTGACTGGCACGGCCAATACACTTGAGCATGATTGTTGTATCAA
>JACVVK020000427.1:67500-87500 GCA_018292915.2 Batillaria attramentaria | reverse complement strand
CTGGTGACAGACTCTCTTAACCACTAGACCACCGACCGCCTATTTGTGTATGACAGAGGTTTTTTTTAATTGTTGGCATAATCATGCCTTTTATTTGAAACCTTATTTTTGTTTTTGTCGTCGTTTCTTGACCTTGTTTCTGTCGTTGGCGTTTTGTAGCATCCCTTTATTGTGCTCGGTAAAGTTACAGAATGGTAACCTCCTTAACTCTCTCTATGCTGAGACTTTTTTCTCCTCCCAGATGGTTGCTTCCCTTTGACCGGTACAATTCCGTTTTGCTAGTGCTGTATTTAGTTCCTCACTTTTTAGGATGTCCTGACTGAGACTAAAACTAGAAAGTTGGCGATTCCATAAATGAATCGGGACAAAGAATTTTTCCTTCTCGTACGTGGCACCGTTCATTCGGGCCGATCGTCGGGGGTTCTCTCCGGGTACTCCGGCTTCCTCCCCCTCTGCTTTGGAAATGTTCAGCCCACAAAATTTAAAAAATAAATGCAATTCTAAATTCCGAAATCTAAGTAGCTGAGCTGACCCTTCGCACCACGTGATTGTAATGTGTTTATGTCCAGTGTGTGAGAGAATGCGTGTGATTCACGTGAGCGTGCGTGTTGGGTTCAGTTCGCGGCGCTTTGAGCCGATACATGAAATTGGGTAAAGCGCCTATACAATACTCATTATTATTATTATAAATCGGACCTCTGCTGCCAGGCGTTGTGAACGTGAGGGCACCGAATAGAGAACTTGGCATAGAGAGAGTTAAAGAAGGACTCGTCTAAGGTGCCTGTTATGCCTTCGTGTACACACGCATGCGCACGTTTAACATCACATTCCAAACGAGAGAGGCCGCGGAACTGAAAACGAGTATTCATCATTCACGCAAGAAAAAAAAAAAAAAAAAGAGGAAGAAAAAAAAAAAAAAAGGATGGTGGGGGTAGGGTGGGGGCGGGGGCGGGGGCGTTGTATTATGGAATCCCCCTCCTACCCTCCCACCCCCGCCCGTGCGCTTGGAGGGGCTGGGGAGGGGGGAGCAGCCCGAATTCCCTTACTTCAGTATGGGACGATAAGATTTACCCTTTTTTTTTTTTCTTTTTTTTTTTTGCTGCCGTAACTCTTCGCCAGCTCCAGTGGTAGTCCGCCCAGGCTATGGGTGGAATCCACGGGGGACTCGGAAGCCGGGGGCAAAGTTTTATTATGCATGCTGATGAAGACAAGGCTGATGGTTATGATGACGCTATGGAGGTCCATGCGGTTTAAATGAGACTGTGTGACAGGGCCGCAGGCAACGTTTCCTGTCAGAAATACCAGTTACCATTTTCTAATCACGTGGTTTTTCTCAGGTGGAACCTGCGGGCCTCTGCAGTTCCAGTGTACGAATGGCCGATGTATCCAGTCGGAATGGACGTGTGACACAGAGAATGACTGCACTGATGGCTCGGACGAAGTGAACTGTCGTAAGTAACTTTATCTTGGTGAAAAAAACGTCTTTTCCCAGACTTGCGAAGTAGAGAAAACGGAAGAAGAACCTGTTGAGGGCTGGCTGGTTTCATTCTGAGAGTGGGTAGCGACCAGGGGAAAGCAAGTTATAGCCACCACCCCCTTTCCCGGGCTCCAGCCCGTCCGCAGCTACTGGTCGCCGCCGCTCTGCGGGACCGGCGTCACGT
The DNA here is from genome assembly GCA_018292915.2 of Batillaria attramentaria. Lineage (NCBI taxonomy): Eukaryota > Metazoa > Mollusca > Gastropoda > Batillariidae > Batillaria > Batillaria attramentaria. Next base: position 85,839 of record JACVVK020000427.1, on the reverse strand, counting down.
AATGGCATGACGCGTGCCAAAGGAAAAGGCGGGAAACAAGGAGAAGGTAACGCTAGCGCTCACCTCCCCTGGACTGAAACTAAATAAGATCCACTCCGGCCATTAAAGAGGAGTTTTATACTCCCTCTCTCTTCCGACTAAACTCGCGTGTACACTTTCCATGTTTCGAAATACACATGCGCGTATTACCAAGATCTGCATAACTAAGAGCTGGTCACAGGCCATCGCCTATACAGACCCCCTCCTAAGGGGATTTTCTTTGCGAGGTGCGAATGCGTTGGAACAGCATCGAGACAGTCGCGGAAGCGCCGGTCAGTATAATTATGTGCGGCACTAGTGCTGGTGACTGGCCAGGCCATTGTTAAGCTTGTTGGTGGCTCTAGCCTCCTGTCCCAAAGTTACGCTCCACTGACAATCCCCACTTCTCGGGATTTCCCGAGCCGGCGCGATAACTGGAAACGGGACCAAGGCAGACACCGAGAGGCACTTAACGCGGACATTGACCTTGTGGTAGCCTGTCACCAGCTCTTAGTTATGCAGCCCTTGGCATTGCATATACATACAGAACATTATTATCGGACGAGATGAACTGTTGTAAGTAACTTCAAAAGAATTGCTGGCCTGAAGCGGGTTTAGTCAACCACACTATATGAATTCGTAGTGTGTACATCATATAAGTTTGTAAGTATCCGTGCAGGGCGAAGGACACAAATGCACAGGGCCTCAAAATGCCTATATATTCCGTCAGCCTAAGGCATCCTAGTCACCCCTAAAATGCTTCAATCTAGAAACAATTACTACCATGAACACACCATTCAAAGGCACGCACCTGACAGGGGATTAAACAAATTTGAATGTCTTCTTTCCGCTCAGGCCTCACTTGAGTAATGCACGTCTACTTTCTCTTTAGGCCAGAGAGGCAGTTTGCACAAATCCGCTTGCCTCACTTGTGTCCCACCTCTGTGCAAAAAAACCCAGCTCTTCACGGGCAGCTTGCCTCTTCATGAACCTTGACCTACATAAAACAAAAAATCACGAAAATCGCGGTTTTTTTCAACAACGAAAGTCACCACAGACTGGTACCACTCGCCAAACAGGGTACCTCAAATGAACACCAAACCTGACCACTTGGTCAATTTGTGTCTTTACGCCTGTAATGTACATGACGAACCCCATGCACGCTATCTCCCCAAAATACAGTGAAAATTCAAAGCGGTGGAAGTAGTGTGAATATTTGGGCTGTATCTATTCTTTTTTTCTGTTTGTTTGTTTGTTTTTTGTTTGTTTTTTGGGTGGGGGGTTGTTGTTGTTGCTGTTTTTTTCTGCTTTATTGGTACATGTATGTGTTTTTTTTGCTTTTGTTTTGTTTTGTTTTTTCTTCCGTTGGTTAATTGTGTACGTATGTTATGTCTATCATATATGTGCAAAATGTGAAAAAAAGAAATAAAAAAAATATTTGGGCTGTATCTTTGTTCTTGAATGACTATAAAAGGCGTGAAAAAGGAAGGTTCAAACTGGTTTGTTTTTTTTCTTCTTTTTTTCTTCTGAAATTATCCCCGCTGGGGCCACATATTGTGCTGGCTTTTTCATCGTTGCCCCGTCTTTGATATCACCCGTATGTGGTGGACAAGGACGTTAAACTCCCAAACACCCACCCACCCACTCTTCTGAAATTATGTTAACTGCTCGTAATGGAGAAACTAATTTGTCAAAGTTTAAAAAGTTTGTTGGCTTTTTCTTCTGTGCTCGAATTTTTTGTGAAAGGGTAACTGAAGTGTGCTTGCTTGCAGCTACTGATTGCTCCGGCGAGCACCAGGTGAAGTGTGCTAACGGTAACTGCGTCCCATCAGAGTACCGCTGCGACGGAGACAACGACTGTGGGGACAACTCGGATGAAATCAATTGCGGTTAGTCTCTGTTTGTTGTTGTTGTTATTTTTGTTTTTGTTTGTTTGTTGTTGGTTTGTTTATTTCTGTTGTTGTTGTTGTTTTGTTTTTTGTTTTTTTTTGGGGGGGGGATGTTTTTGTGTTTGTGTTTTGTTTTGTTTTTGTGGGTTTTTTTTTTGTTTGTTTGTTTTGGGAGGGTGGGTGGGAGGGGGAAGAGGTGGATGTGTGTGTGTCTGTGTGTGGGGGGGGGGGATGCTTTCTATAGGAATGTACATCAGTAAACACAAAACAAAAAACAACAACAGAGAACAAAGAAACAGAGAGTCGCCCTAAATAAAACAGTAAAGACTGATACAGGAGGGTGGGTGGGTGGTTGGGAATTTAAGACTAAAACAGGAGGGTGGGTGGGTGTTTGGGAATTTAAGACTAAAACAGGAGGGTGGGTGGGTGTTTGGGAATTTAAGACTAAAACAGGAGGGTGGGTGGGTGTTTGGGAATTTAAGACTAAAACAGGAGGGTGGGTGGGTGTTTGGGAATTTAAGACTAAAACAGGAGGGTGGGTGGGTGTTTGGGAATTTAAGACTAAAACAGGAGGGTGGGTGGGTGTTTGGGAATTTAAGACTAAAACAGGAGGGTGGGTGGGTGTTTGGGAATTTAAGACTAAAACAGGAGGGTGGGTGGGTGTTTGGGAATTTAAGACTAAAACAGGAGGGTGGGTGGGTGTTTGGGAATTTAAGACTAAAACAGGAGGGTGGGTGGGTGTTTGGGAATTTAAGACTAAAACAGGAGGGTGGGTGGGTGTTTGGGAATTTAAGACTAAAACAGGAGGGTGGGTGGGTGTTTGGGAATTTAAGACTAAAACAGGAGGGTGGGTGGGTGTTTGGGAATTTAAGACTAAAACAGGAGGGCGGGTGGGTGTTTGGGAATTTAAGACTAAAACAGGAGGGTGGGTGGGTGTTTGGGAATTTAAGACTAAAACAGGAGGGTGGGTGGGTGTTTTAGGAGTTTAAGACTAAAACAGGAGGGCGGGTGGGTATTTTGGGAGTTTCAGACTAAACCAGGAGCAACTACTACAAGGAAAAAAACCCAGACAACACACGAACAAACAAACTGATCACAAAATACCCAAATATTATGGCTGTATGATTTGAAAGCATTTGCTTCGCTTGGAGATCACAGTGTTTGCGCTTGGCTTCAAGGTTTGTTCTGATCATTGAAAACTTTTTTTACGTTTTACATTTTTTACGTTATGAACCAAATAGAGATAAACAAATCAAAAGACTGAACTTTGATTAAAAATGATAATTATATGAAATGATAAATGCCGATGTGATTAAGAACGCTACAAACAAACTGCTCAGAAAATCCCAAAATTGATTTCCAGATAAACAGACTTGCCCTCCTGGAGAGGTCCAATGCGATAATTACTTGTGTATCGAGGAGACATGGTTGTGTGACGGAGACAACGATTGTAAAGATGATTGGGACGAACGCAACTGCGGTAAGTCTCTCTCTCTCTCTCTCGCTCTCTCTGAAACACGAGTCACGACTCGGAGTGACCAAAAAAATCCAAAAATTGGTAATCTACCGTCGGGTTCTGAACGAAAGTTACATGGTTTATGTGTATATATTCTCGTTGATGAATGGGGAGCCGGCATAGCCTAATGGTAGAGATAGCATTGTTTGCATTGCTGAGTGTGTGTGTGTGTGCGTGCGTGCGTGCGTGCGTGCGTGTGTATATATGTGTGTGTGTGTGTGTGTGTGTGTGTGCGTGCGTGCGTGCGTGTGTGTGTGTGCGTGCGTGCGTGCGTGCGTGCGTGCGCGTGCGTGCGCGTGCGTGCGTGTGTGTGTGTGTGTGTGTGTTATCACGCGTGTGTTGGTGTTAAGCTGGATCATGCCGCGCGAACCAGTTCCGTTGTGCTGACGGCGCTAAGTGTATCGACGCCCGTTGGCAGTGTGATGGAGATGATGATTGCCAAGATGCCAGTGACGAGCTGAGTTGTAGTGAGTACCATCGTTGTTGCACTCCGTTCATTTTCATTACCATTTTCATCATCAGTCAAAAACACAAACAAATTACAAAAAAAGAGTGTGAACCCCTACCAGAGATCGGTGCAAGACGTACCCCCCCCCCCTCTCCACCCCCACTACCCATTCTTCCTCACTCTCTCTCATGCGTCAGTTAGAGGGCGGTCGTTTAACCCGTTCACCCCCAAGGAATTTTTGTAGACCACTATGCTAACATTCTGATTTGTTGACTCTGAGTGAGTCTATGTTTGTTTTTGCACCGAGCGTCATGGACTAATATGTGATGATGAACAGACTCTTACGTTTGTGGTTTTCTTTCGGTTTCTTTTTTTTTTTTTTTGGGGGGGGGGGGGGGGGGAGAGAGAGAGAGGAATGAGCGAACCAAAGAACTTTATTTTTCAATGGAAGTGATTTAACCGAACAATGATTAATTTTCATTCAGCCGTTGCTACAGCAATGAGAGAGAGAGAGAGAGAGAGAGAGAGAGAGAATCAAGAATCAAGAAAACTTTATTTTCCAACGGTAGAGGTAGTTAACGTGAAGCAGTCAATTTTCATACCTGCCGTTGCTATTTCTAGTAATATCTATCTAAACAGAAAAATACACACACACACATGTAATGCAACAGGAAAAAGCAAAATAGCAATAAAACCATAGGAAATGAAACTACACTCTAATAAGACAGGAACATTTTTTTTAAAGCGTGGTGAACAAACCAATTACAAGTAGGAATACATGTAGGAAAAAACATAGGAAATGAAACTACACTCTAATAAGACAGGAACATTTAAAAAGCGTGATGAACATACCAATTACAAGTAAGAATACATGTAGGATTGGGCGAGAATCAACTGTGGGAAGATTAATCATCGTGTGACATAAGATATGTGAAGAAAAGCACTTTGAAATTTGCGACAGAGCATGCTTGTTTAACATGAGCTGGAAGACTGTTCCATAATGCCGCTCCAGAAAATGAAAGACTGCTTTTGAAAATGTCAATTCGCGGCTTTGGGATGATACACAGGTTGTTTGAACTGCCATATCGGGAAGCTGAGCGGTGGCAAAAGTCGGATAAATAGTTAGGAGCCTTTCTGGTCCATAGCTTATACATGAAAATTCCTTTGTTGTATAGCAGGTGTTTTGACAAGGGAAGAAGCTGCAGCTGGTTTAGCTTTTCATCAGTTGTAACATGAGGGTTCGGTAAAAGTAGCTTTGCTGCACGTCTATGAAGGGAGTTAAGCCCCTTTAAATGAATGTGGCTGCAACCACCTCACACCGTTGACGCATAGTCCAAGTGAGACCGTATGTGCGCGTTATAGTACATTTTGCGACTCTCCAAGTCAAGGAAATGCCGCAGTTTGGAAAGGGCGAATAGCTGTCTGGATAGAGTTTTGCCTAAGATGTTAGTGTGGGCTTTCCAACTAAGCTGATTATCAATTGTGATGCCGAGAAGACGATGTTCGCACACCTGCTCTATAGGCGCGTTGTTAAGTACCAAATTCAGGGCCAAAGGGCTGAGCTGGTGCTTTTGACGGGTGGCTGTTACCATGGACTTAGTTTTTACAGGGTGTAGGAACATTGAATTAATACAGCACCAGTCCGATACGCCGTTAAGGCCTTCCTGAAGTCGACTACTAACCACAGTAATATAGTTATCAGTGGAGTGGAGCGATGTGTCATCCGCAAACATGTCACATTCAATATGCTTACTAGTCAGATGCAGAGGTAAATCATTAATAAAAATGTTAAAAAGTAGAGGACCAAGAATGGATCCCTGGGGTACGCCAAGAGATATGTTTCTGACATTGGAGAATGACCCATTTAGAACTACTTTCTGCTGCCTATTCTCAAGATATGATCGAAAGAAGGAAACAGCGGGTTCACTGCATAAATAACTTTGAAGTTTCTTGATTAAGGTGGCATGATTGACGAGATCAAACGCTTTTCTTAAATCAAGAAAGATGGCCCCTGTTATCTGTGCATTGTTCATGTTGGATAACCAAGTGTCTGTGAGCCGAGTGAGAGTGGTGTGGCAAGAGTGCAGGGGACGAAACCCTGACTGAAAACGGTGGATAAGTTGTCTGCTTTCTAAGTAGGCTTGTAGGTGTGTGTGCACGTGTCGCTCCAATGGCTTTGATAAAACTGATAAGAGGGAAATTGGTCGGGAACAAGAACAAGAACCTTTATTTTACAACGGTAGAAGTTACAGGCATATTCATACCAATTTTAAAACTTGCCGTTGCTACACTACATGAGCTAATACTACTGAAAAATTAAAAAAGAAAAAAAAAACAAAAAAAACAAACAGCACACACACACACACACACACACACACACACACACACACACACACACACACACACACACACACATCATACCCCATCATCCATAAACAAACAACATCACGCATGAATTATTCGCACGCACCTATGCAGAACATAATCGTAAGCGGAAATAATGTCATGATTTCTATAGAAGTGGGCAAAAATGACGATGAGTTATCATACACAGATAAGAGAACGTTATTCATATTGCTGAAAGGTGAATGTGGGTACTTGGCGCTAAATAAAATGCAGTGACGCATGTGCAGGTGAAAAGCAGTGACATAGCCATAGCAATGAAAGAGAGAGAGAGAGAGAGAGGAATGAGCGAACCAAAGAACTTTATTTTCCAATGGAAGTGATTTAACCAAACAATGATTAATTTTCATTCAGCCGTTGCTACAACAATGAGAGAGAGAGAGAGAGAGAGAGAGAGAGAGAGAGAGAGAGAATAAATAAGAAAATAAAGTCCTGATGATGTGTGTGTGTGTGTGTGTGTGTGTGTGTGTGTGTGTTACAGCGTGCACCGCTAATGAGTTCAAGTGTAACACTGGTCGCTGTATTCCTGCCCGGTGGGAGTGTGACGGTGACAACGACTGTGGCGATGCTTCTGACGAAACATCACAAGTCTGCCGTAAGTCGTCAGTTATCACAACATTACTTTACCTGAATTACTCATACCACTGTGGTATTATTTTTTTTTCTGCCCCAACTCTTTGCCAGCTCCAGTGGAGTTCCGACCTCCCAGATCGTGGGTGGAATCCACGGAGGGTTCGAAAAATGCTGCTTACCTTCAAATCAAGTGTCCTTAAAAAAAAAAAAAAAAAATCCGACCAAATTATCCTAATTTTCTAGAGCATGTTACCGTAAGCACAAAGCAGACTTGGGTATTATTATTATTATCATCATCATCATCATCATCATTGTTAATAATATCATCGTCATCACTATTGTTATTATTATCATCATTATTATCATTATTATTATCATCATCATTATTATCATCATCATCATTATTATTATTATTAGAGGGAGCCGGGATAGCCCAGTGGTAGAGCGTTGGACTTTCAATGCTCGGGGTCGTGAGTTCAAATCCCGGCTGGGGCCGAATAGTTGTGCTGGCCTTTCTCGTTGCCCCGTCTTTGATGTCACCCATGCCTGGTGGAAAAGGACGTTAAACTTCCAAACACCCATCCACAATTATTATAATTTTTTTTTTAAATTTCTTTCTTTTCACATTTTGCACATATTATATGTATACAAGATAGACATAATATAAGCACACAATCAACCAATGGGAAAAAAACACATACCAATAAAGCAGAAAAAAAACACCACCACCACCAACAACAACAACAACAACAACAACAACAACAACAACAAAACCACACACAGAACAAAAGACAAGAATGAAACAAAAAACAAACAAGAGACAACAACGACACCCCCCAACCCCCCTCACCACCCCCCCCCCCCCCCCCCACCCCCAGGCGAACAGACATTTGTCCAGAGCGCTTACAAATTATTATTATTATTATTATTCTGCAGCCACAATTCACCCAAGCCTCTGTCAGAACATGATGACGGAACGTGACTGTGCTCTGCTGAACGAGACCTTAACCCCGATCTGCCTGGACCAGGAACTGGGTCACAAGTATTGCAGAAAGTTCTGCGGCCTTGGCGTCAGCTGTCCACCCGCGAACAGAAAATAAACTCACCCCCTCCCTGTTGCATATTCATGAGCATGATATCGTTTGTATTACACCGCGGCTGCGTTAGAAGCAGTTCCCTTGCCTAATCTGTTGGAGAAGAATTTAGTGGCAGTTGAAAGTAATGTGGAGTAGGACTGTGAAATTTCGATTTTGTAGTTGAGGAGAGTTGGTAAGCTTTGAGAATGAGAGAAGAAATCGATCGTTTGAAAGGACTTTTATGGAGCTTGTTGTGGTTTTACAGGTGTGTGTGTGTGTGTGTGTGTGTGTGTGTGTGTGTGAAATAAGCGGAGCAGTTGCAACATCTGTAAGCAAAATTTAAAGTCTTATTTTAAAGACACGGTTTCACGACAAACTCACAAATGATGTAACTGACAAAACGCGAACTTTGAAAAACAATCATCTGTGGAAAAAAACAAAACAAGTCGTCTGTGAAAACATTCATCTGTGAACAAAAAAGCATGAAAAACAAGGACATATATCTTAAGTGAAAGAAAAAGAATCCAACCAACCAACCAACCAACCAACCAACCAACCTAACAAATGAATTCTTGTATACTGCACACACTCCTCCCAACTGTCGTTTAGGGGAGATCGTCAATTGTTCCAAATGTCCTCCGTAAGTTCTCACAACTGACGCTCAGGTTTTGAAATTTACTGCATGTACAATTTTTCTTATTTCTTATTTCTTTTTCTTCTCTTTTTTCCTTTTTCTTCTTCTTCTTTTTTTTTTTTTTTTTTTGGGCGGGGTAGTGGCGGGGTAGGGGGGGGGGTGAGGTTGAACATTTCCAAACTAGAGGGGAAGGCAGCCGAAGTACCCGGAGAGAACCACCGACAATGGATGAACAGAGCAAAGTGGCTGAGGCAAAAAATCGATGTCTCTAGTGGGACTCGAATCATAGGCCTTTCGCCTCGACGACAGCTGTTTTTACCTCTACACCACCAATCGCCAGGATCTAAGATGGCGGCCATGGTGATTTTGCAGGTTAACTAGAAAAATAGCCCTAGTATCGTTACTTTATGAAATATGCCCAGTTTAGAAAGAAAAAAAAATGCCAGTGGCAGTTTTAGTGTATGTCTGTGTAACAAATGTTAAAACTATAAGCAAGAAATATGGGCTGTAGCTTGTTGAAGGTTTATCTCAACTTTGAAACAACGTGTTTCTGGATACAAGATACAAGATACTTGATTCCTGTAGCCCCTTTTGGGGGTATGGACGGAGGATATCAGAGAAAAGCACAGGGAGGGGGGGGGGTGTTTGGGGGTTTAACGTCCTTCTCCACCACACAGGGTGGTATCAACGATGAAAAAGCCAGCAGAAATATTTGGCCCCAGCCGGGAGAAAAGCACGAAAGGTAGTTTGCAAGAAAACAAATTAATCAGAAGACAAAAGCATAACATGATGTATGGAGGATAAGAGTCAATAAATCCAGCTGTAACACGAAATAACGTTAAACGCCATAGGAATGATAAAGATAACGCGTGCTAAAAAGACAAATAAGGTGCACAACCTGGTGGACATGTGTCAGTTTGTCCACCAGACAAGATCAAGTCATCCTCCTACAGCTCAGAACCGGACACAACCGTCTCAATGCACACTTGCACCGGAAGCTCGGGCTGGCCCCGTCTGCAGAGTGCAGTTGCGGCACCGGCGAGCAAACGGCAGAGCATGTCCTCCAGCAGTGCCCCAAGCTCCAGGACCTGCGTACAGCAGTGTGGCCAGAAGAGACCAGTCTACACTCCAAGCTGTACGGCAGCCGGCAGGATCTTCAGAAAACGGCCCATTTCATCGTGACAACCGGCCTGAGGCGCGTTCAGTTGCGGTAGATATCTAGGTCAACGTAGCGATCGGAAAAGGGAGAAAACTAGCAGTCAACTGAACGGCGCAAGCGATGCGAGCATTTTCAAATTGGCGGAAAGCGTGAATGTTGACGTATGAAGACACTTCTTATACAAGAACTTTGCGATAATGCTGTTGAGGGGGCGATCGTAAGCAATATGCAAGCCACAGACAAGTTGTTTTGCATGTTGAGTGAAGAGAAGCACGCCAAAGACAGAAACCCAGACTGACGCGCATATGAAAGACTTCGTCATTTAGCAACAACCAGCGCTGAGCGTGAACGCTGAACGTGAACAAAGGAAACGCTGGCTTAGAAATGATTTATGAACGTCCCTAACAGGATTCAGCAAATTAAACTGGATAATAAGTTGGTACAGATCAAGCCTGATACACAACGGTCATGAAGCGGTCGCACCGATCGTTAAAAATGAAACAGTTGAAAAAATTCCCGTCCTTAATTTGAAGCCAACACGAACGGTCGCCATCTTGAAATGAGAAGCTAGCACCTCTGCGGGGTTCTACTTTTCCTACGCTAGGGGCTAGCCTGGCTACACGCAACTGAACGGCTTCGCTAGCTTTCCTCGCTTTCCTACGTAGCCGCTAAGGCCCGATGCACACGAGCGTCAGCGTCATGATGCCGAGCGGCGGATCTGACTCCCGGCGACAGTTTCAAGGCGCCGCCACGTGTGCATGACATCGGCGCCTGGCGACAGGCAACGGCATCAATGATGCCAGGCGGCGGAATCCTTTGACGCCGCGTATAGAACATGTCCTATTTCTGCTGCTGACGCCGCGCTGCAGACTTGGTTTCAGCCAATCAGAAAGCAGTGTGGGTCAGCGCGTGCAGTGTGGGCTCAGCGAACAGGCCGTGCAGGCGAATGACGCCGAAGCCAAGTGTGCATGCAAACGGCGCACACCGCGCACTGACGCGAGGCGTATGATGCGAGACAGCCTTCGCTGCTTGCTTCATGGTGCTGACGCCGACGCTCGTGTGCATCGGGCCTAAGCTAACTGAACGCGCCTCTGGCAGTGTGACCCCAGCGACCGCCAAGAAGAAGAAGAAGAAGTATCAGTATGCCAGGAACACGAAACCGAACTGTGTGCCACGTTTTGATTGACCTTTCTCTTGCTAGGTTAAAGAAATCGCAAATATCCGCCGATAGAAAGCGCCTTTAAGGCCCGATGCACACGAGCGTCGGCGTCAGCACCATGAAGCAAGCAGCGAAGGCTGTCTCGCATCATACGCCTCGCGTGAGCGTGTGGTGTGCGCCGTTTGCATGCACACTTGGCTTCGGCGTCATTCGCCTGCACGGCCTGTTCGCTGAGCCCACACTGCACGCGCTGACCCACACTGCTTTCTGATTGGCTGAAACCAAGTCTGCAGCGCGGCGTCAGCAGCAGAAATAGGACATGTTCTATACGCGGCGTCAAAGGATTCCGCCGCCTGGCATCATTGATGCCGTTGCCTGTCGCCAGGCGCCGATGTCATGCACACGTGGCGGCGCCTTGAAACTGTCGCCGGGAGTCAGATCCGCCGCTCGGCATCATGACGCTGACGCTCGTGTGCATCGGGCCTTAAGTCCCCAAGCGCAACATGAAAACCGCAGGCGAACGCTCCTTCAGTTTGCTTTGCCCCATATGTTTGGAACTCTCTGCCGGTCGAAATTCGTGATCTTCCCACAATGTCCTAGTTGAAATCAAACCTGAAAACCCATCTCTTCCGTCAGGCCTTTCACACTTAAGTAGCCTGGTCCGCCATTGTTTCAGTGCCTCTGTCTGTAACTGTATATCTGCATCAGGCATAGACGTTGTGTATGCAGTGGTACCTCTATTTTTGCTGGCATTGTATGTGTGTGTCACATGTGCGATGAGCACACGTTTCCTCCCCTTGATATGGGCTGAAGGCCTCATCAATAAACTGATTGATTGATTGATTGATTGATTGCATCAGGCCGGGGTGTGTAGTGTGTGTGTGTGTGTGTGTGTGTGTGTGTGTGTGTGTGTGTGTGTGTGTGTGTGTGTGTGTGTGTGTGTGTGTGTGCGCGCGCGCGCGTGCGTGCGTGCGTGTGTGTGTGGCGCTATGAATGGAACTACTTCTTTCCTCGGTGTCGGTGGAAATGGTCTATGTAAAAAGGTCTGTCAAAAATGAGCGCTTGGATCAATAGATTGGATTTTCAAAGAGAAAAGAAAATGCTCGTGGTATAAACAGCTTACATGATTAGTTCGAGTGGTTTACGGCGAAAGACTAACCCCTCGATGGTTCGATTGTTTGAGTAGCTACCTCGCCGGAGGCTCGGTAGCTACTCAAACAATCGAACTATCTCGGGGTTAGTCTTTCGCCGTAAACCACTCGAACTAATCATGTAAGCTCTATTTATTATTATTATCATTATTATTATTCTTTGGACCCTACATCCATGGTTTTAGGGTAGGTTGGGTCTGTAAGTCACAGTGTCATTATTACTGAACGTACAGCATTTACTTCTCCCGTTAATATACGCAAGTGCTTTCAAATGGTTTGAACTAGAAACAGACGTCCCTCTGTTGTGCTGCCATCCTGCCCCCATTCCCTGCACTCGAAAGGGTTATACGTTGGTGGACTGTGGCTGGTAGAAACAATACTAAAAGGGCCTAAGTGCTCATGAAATCATGGCACTTAGGTCATTTTACCTTGTCCCCAATCACCCCTATGGCGTGGTTGTTGGTTGAGAGAGCGAGAGAGAGAGAGAGAGAGAAGGGGGGGGGGAGCGGAAAGCTACGATGGGATGATCAGGTGCATTGTCCCTCTTCCTGTGTACATCATAGTGTATCATTGGATCAGGTCTCAGTCCTTCCAGATGTCAAGCTTAGCAAAAATGTCAAACGTAGGCGGAGTGGTACATATCTCTCTGACCTTACACAACAACGTGATATGGGGCTGGGTTTTTTTTTTGTGTGAACAACATATGTCCTCAACAGATAAAGCGAAACACTAACTATACATGTTTTCTTGCTGCTTTTGTCAAACGACATAATGTTGAAAATAGCGTTCTTTCTATTTGTGCTATATTGTGTAGCAGTTGAAGCTTCGAAGTACAAGAAACGAAAGTACGCCTTGAACAAAGACAGTGGGAACTGGAAAAGGCAAATTGGTGAGTCCAACACACACACACACACACACACACACACACACACACACACACACACACACACACACACACACACACACACACACACACACATTCCGAGTCAGAAGAGGGTTGGGGGAACGACGATGTGAAAATGACAATGATAATGAGAGAAGCAGATATGCGAGTTTTGCCGAAAACTATGACAGTGCGTTTTACTGGACATAGTTGACGTTTTCATAACTTTGCTACATCTGATATTGAAGAAATCACACGTTTGAAAGGAAGAACCTGCATTTCCTGGTGTCAGTATTGCCGCCGGCACTTGGCTATAAATAGAACAAGCCTAGAAACCCGTCCACATGACAGAACAGACCGAGGCACTGAAAAACAACCCAGACCAGGCATCTGAGAACCCAAGCAAAGAACCTCTGACGTTGCCCAAAGCGAAGCTAACAGCCCGTACCCACCCCAAAGACACTTGCCCAGCCAAACAGCCAAAGACACTTGCCAGGAACAACTTGTCCTTAAGGGCTAAAAGCCGTAGGACGTAAAGCAAGCTAATGATGATGATGATGACCCGTCCACAGGGAGTTTTGGCCACCTTTGATACGCCCTGACCCAGGAAACAGTCTTCTGATGTTGCGACCCGACTTCCGAACAGTTTCAAGAGCACAGACTTTTAACTCATTCAAGACGGGCCGAGTTTTCCTCAGCCTTCAATGTAGACGGGCCGATCTGTAAGGTTCAGAAAAAAAAATCATTAAAAAAACAAAACAAGGTACAGACTTGAAAATTCCAGGGTAGTTTACTAACACATTGATGTTGCTTAAATTTCAAATTTCAAACTTTAATATCTGTGTCGTTAGTCATGTTGTACAAAACAAACTCACGATCTACATAATTATGCGGCTGTTCGTCTGGGCCCGTACGTAATAGTCGAGGTTAGGGCTTTTAGCCCTGGGTTAGAGTCTAACCTCGACCTAAACTAGCTCTAGGGTTAAATTTTCTTCTTCTTTTTTTAATCAAGAAGCGGGTCCATTCCAGCAAGGTGCCTAAGCCGTTATAGGAGGATTTTTATTCCTTTCTTCCTTTCTTCGCTTCCTTTTTTTAAATTTTGCTTTTGGGTTTCTTTTGTCCTGGTCTGGGTTAGGCCCGTAACCGTGGGTTAAATCAACCTCGACTTTTACATACAGGCCCTGAAGCCGATGTGCGCTGTCAGGGTCGCCTATGTGGCCATTCGTCCGGAAAAAAGTTCAACGTTGTTTGTGTTACACGTGCATGCTGTTGTTTGAACTGTCGTGTTCCAGGCACTTGCGGCTCGTTGGAGTTCCATTGTGCGAGCGGTGGGTGTATCCAGGAGGAGTGGACATGTGACACAGACAGGGACTGTACGGACGGCTCTGACGAGGTGCACTGTCGTGAGTATACCCCCCCCCACACACCCCCCCCCCACACACCCCCCCCCACCCCCCAGCATAATTCAGAAGTTATTCAAGTCGTTGTTTTTGCAGTTTTACACACACACACACACACACACACACACACACACACACACACACACACACACACACACACACACACACACACACATGAAAGTCTTGTGTACTCACACACCTAAAAACGACAACTACAACAAACAACCTCACATGCCAGAACATAAGTCTTAAAACACACTCGAACACTAGAGATCGAGCGATACAGCAAAAACAGCGGGCACAGCAATGCACATCACAGCAAGCAGGAGAATAAAACTAACATAAAAAACTCCACGAAGTCATGTCCTTTTCTGTCTCTCAGTAGGCGTTTGATATCGATATCTGTTGTCTGTCCGTCTTTGGTGTCTATCTGGGCCCGCATGTAAAAGTCGGGGTTAGGGAGTTTAGCCCCGGGTTAGAGTCTAACCTCGAACTAAACTAGCTCTAGGGTTAATTTTTTTTTTTTTTTTTTTTGGGGGGGGGGGGTTTAAATCGGGAAGCGGGTCCATTCCAGCAAGGTGCCTATGCCGTTATAGAAGGATTTTTGTCTTTCTTCCTTCGCTTCCTTTTTTTTTTTTAATTTCATTTTGTTTTGGGGTTTCTTTTGTCCTAGTCTGGGTTAGGCCCGTAGCCGTGGGTAAATTAACCTCGAGTGTTACATACGGGCCCAGGTGTGCCTATGTGTGCCTATGTGTGCCTATGTCTTCATGAAACTGTCGTCAGTGATGTAGTGTTTGTCTCGTGTAGCCACGGACTGCACTGGGCAGCATCAGCTGAAGTGTAACAACGGCAACTGCATCCCGTCAGAATACCGCTGTGACGGTGACGACGACTGTCGCGACAATACAGACGAGATCGGCTGTGGTAAGCATCTATATACACTGAAGGCACAATGTGAGGCTGTTTACACTACAACCCGGTTATTTACCTCGACTCGGGTTGGACTCGCACTACATTTTCTGCTAGTCTAACCCTGACAATGACCTAGGAAAACTTACGTCATTCCCGCCGTAATGCTTCGACGAAAGCATCACTGATGACGCCAGCTGCATGTTTAGATTTGAAATGCGATTTGGCCCTGCGGGACCCGGGTTCACCCTGGTGCGCAGCAGGGTTGAATCCCGGTCGCTTTTAACCCAGGTTGGTTAAATGTAAATGCACCACCCCGAGTCCAACCCAGTAACTTTGGCCAGTGAAAGCAGCCTCTGTAAGAGCACTGGGATGTTTTAGGGGAGTGGGGGGAGGGGGGGGGGGTAAGGCGACTTTCGACGCTGTAACCTCAGTTGTATGCTCTGCTTAGTAATGATCATAACTGTGTATCATCAGTGTAGGCGCTTTACCTAATTTCCTGAACTGGTTCAAAGCCCCGCGAACTGAGCCCAACTCCGGTGCACGCTCACATAAATCATACGCATTCTCTCACACACTGGACTTGAACACACTATAATCACGGGTCAGCTCAGCAATTTAAGTTTCAGAATTTACAATTGCAGTTATTTTCAAATTTGTGGACTGATCATTTCCAAAGCAGAGGGGCAGAAAGCCGGTGTACCCGGAGAGAACCCCCTCGATGATTGGTCCAAAAGGACAGTGCCACATGCGCGAGAGAAAAAAAATCTGTCTTTCTTTCTTTCTTTTTTTCTTTTTTATTTGTCTGCGATCAACTTCACAGACAGTGTAGTGATGAAATCTGAAACCTGATTAATCTTACAGCGGGGCATACGTGTCCCTCTGGCGAAGTCCAGTGCGACAACTTCCTGTGTATCGAGCAGTCGTATTTGTGCGACGGAGACAACGACTGTAAAGATGGCTGGGACGAAAGTCACTGCGGTAAGTCTCTAGGCTGTTTGTAAAGTGCATGCGGCCTCGTTCTGGGGGTCTCGCGCATGCGCGATACTCGGTTGGTGCACCACCTTAAACTTTCGTTTACCTAAAAAAAAGTAGGACAAGGCAATAAATATCTTAGTTTTTGGTTATTGTCGTATATCATGTGATTTACACACTTGGGGATTGTTTGTCTGAAACAGCAAAATTGACTCTCTCTCTCTCCGTCCTCTCTCTCTCTCTCTCTCTCTCTCTCTCTCTGTGTGTGTGTGTGTGTGTGTGTGTGTGTGTGTGTGTGTGTGTGTGTGTGTGTGTGTGTGTGTGTGTCACGGTGTGTGTGTGTGTGTGTGTGTCACGGTGTGTGTGTGTGTGTGTGTGTGTGTCACGGAGTGTGTGTGTCACGGAGTGTGTGTGTGTGTTGTGTGTGTGTGTGTGTGTGTGTGTGTGTGTGTGTGTGTGTGTGTGTGTGTCACGGTGTGTGTGTGTGTGTGTGTGTGTGTGTGTGTGTGTGTGTGTGTGTGTGTGTGTGTGTGTGTGTGTGTGTCACGGAGTGTGTGTGTGTGTGTCACGGAGTGTGTGTGTGTGTGTGTGTGTGTGTGTGTGTGTGTGTGTGTGTGTGTGTGTGTGTGTGTACTTTCCCGGTTTGTTTTCAGTGACATCATGTAATGCCGGCCAGTTCCTCTGTGCGGACGGGTCTAAATGTATTTCTGACAGCTATAAGTGTGACAGAGACGGTGACTGTCCTGATCGCAGCGACGAGCGTGGCTGTGGTGAGTAGTTTTCTGCTTGTGAACGTGAATGTGACTCTTACACTAATAATAATATAACATTTACACAGCGCCTAACCTGCATATCACCTTTACACAAGAGTCAAGATTTTTTTTTTTTTTTTTTTTTTTGGGGGGGGGGGTCCTACTAATTACCGAAAACAACCGAAAACGACCGAAAACAACCGAAAACAACTCTTAATACGGGTAGAACGCAGTTAAAACATAGAAATAACAACACACAAACATGATTAAAGGTGAAAAAAGAGGCCTTAAACTAGTTAAGAGGAAAAAAGTACTTATTCACTCCAAGAGAACAGGACGAAATGAACGTGTCTCCCAAGGGAAGCGACTCTGGTCCGGACTGGTTATTTTCTGCAATGTCACCTTTTTTCTTTTTTTTTTTAGCTTTTTTAAGGCCTCTTTTTCACCTTTAATCATGTTTGTGTGTTGTTATTTCTATGTTTTAACCGTGTTCTATCCGTATTAAGAGTTGTTTTCGGTTGTTTTCGGTCGTTTCGGTTGTTTTCGGTAATTAGTAGGACCGTTTTTTTAATTGTGTGCTGAACGGGGAAAAAAGTGTCTTTGGAATGGGGGGGGGGGGGGGGGGGGACAAGTGTTTTTTGTTGTTGTTGTTGGTGGGTTTTTTTAAAATAACGTTTAATAATGTTGCATGAACAGATAAAACACAGATTAAAAACAAATATAAAACAGATACAAACAGATCAAAATTGATGACAACTGCAAGCGTGCAGTCCCCCTCCGTCCCTTACACACACACACACACACACACACACACACACACACACACACACACACACACACACACACACACACACACACACACACACACAAATCTATGAGGGTTTTTTTTCTCACTGGAATGACGCATAATACATTTAACGTAATCACTTTGATACAATTCTTTCAATGAAAGCAGCCCCATGCAATTGAAGTGTCGCTGCTGCATGTAAAGATCGAATTAATACCGTTTCAGTATGTTTCATAGACGAGTCTGCGAACATTTTCTCACCATGTGTTATCTCTCTCTCTCTCTCTCTCAAAGCTCACACACACACACACACACACACACACACACACACACACACACACACACACACACACACACACACACACACACACACACACACACGCACGCACGCACACACACACACACACACACACACACACACACACACACACACACACAGAGGGTAACTTTAATGTGCACGCCACACGATAACTGCAAAAGAACAACTCTGATGAAAAGGGAAAATGGCATAGTGGTCCAGACCGAGCTGTTTCCCATATTGACCACCATTTCACTCTTCTGCAGTGAAAAGGCGTAGATAAATAGATGGTGAAAACTTACTGAATCA
>JACVVK020000427.1:0-57500 GCA_018292915.2 Batillaria attramentaria | reverse complement strand
TGGCCTCGCTCAAAAATAAATAAATAAATTAATAAATAAAAATCACATTTGATTTACGTCTGCGTGGATATAAATTTGGCTTAGTGGCAGTGTTGCACTGTGATTGTACTCGTGTTTGTTGCGGGTGGGTGGGTGGGGTGGGTGTTTGGGGGTTTAACGTCCTTTTCCACCACATACGCGTGACATCAAAGACGGGGCAACGATGCCTAGGCGTACTCTGACAAAGAACGCAAGCTTTACGCACTCTTGCGGCCAACATGACCCAAGGTTCAACGACTATAATTCCTTCTTAGACCATGGCAAGTCCTCATGGAGTGGCCTCCCTGCTCCGCGGGCGTCGGGGCGATGTGGCGTACCACAAGTTCAAGCCGGAGAACTACCACGAGATCAATCGAGTACTGGGCCAGCGCTTCGCACCCGCCGAAATCAACAGAGTAGTGAGCAAGCACAGAGCTGATGCCGCATCCGCCTACCTCCGCCGTCTGCATCGCGACGTGGAGCGCTCCCAGAAGGGCTTCTACCAGACCTTGTCCGTGCTCCCGCTTCAGGTCAAGTGAGTGGTTGACAGTCTCTACACCCAAGAAAACTCCGTCCTTGAGGGGGTGGGGGTGGGGGGGGGGGGGGGGGGGGGGGGGCTCCACAAAGGGACAGGTGCATACAACACGAACTTTCATATGGGGTATAAATGGAGATTTGTTGTTGTTGTTTGTTTGTTTCAGACGTAAACTTCAATATCGACAATAACTTAGCTATTACAACAAAGCGACGACAGCAAAAATGAAGACTTAACGTTCTCCTTTCCTGAACTTTGCAGAAGGCTGTCAGTCATGAAGGAGGATCAGCGCAGCTTCAAGAGTCTGCTGATACCGAAGCGGCCACCTCTGGCTAACCCCCAGCCCAGCCCCCGCAGTGACGACAGTTCCTACCCCCGGGATGTGCCGCCCCAGGTGGTGCAGGACGGTTCTAACTACGTGCCGCACAAGTTCTTCAGTCCCCACACCCATATCCACGTCCTCTTCAAACAGGTCAGTGGCGGATGATGAAGCAGACTTTAAGATTGCTGGAATTTAATGACTGGACTATGGACACATGTACGAAGGCGCGCGTTCTTGTGCAGTCCCGTTAGTTAGTTAGGGGTTTTACGCCGCGCAACTGAGCTACAAAGACTATTTCGCGGCTATTGTGCAGGGACACGATACATAAGAGACGTCTGTTTTGGTTCAGAAATTCGAAAGAGATGTCCCGGGGTGGCCGAATGGTAGAGCGTTGGACTTCTAATGCTCGGGTCGTGAATTCGTATCCCGGCTGGGGCCAAATATTTGTTCTGGCTTTTTCATAAGCTATCTTTTCCCCTTTCATCGTTGCCCCGTCTTTGATATCACCCGTATATAGCGGAAAAGGACGTTAAACCCCCAAACACCCACCCACTAACCCGCAAGAGATGTCCCTTTCAAATTTGACTCCAGGAGCATCTAACTTGTCCACAGCGAGCACATCGACCTGAGCTGCTTACGATGTCAAAAGCACGATGCGATTTAGACACAATCATGCGACGTTGTACGTCAGTCGCCTTCCGTGGTTTACATAAGCTATCTTTTCCCCTAGACTGTTTGCGGGTCAGTGACATTAGTGATTACCTTTTCCCTATGTCACAGGGTGGGTGGTGTTTGGGGGTTTAACATCCTTTTCCACCACATTCGGGTGATATCAAAGACCGGGCAACGATGAAAAAGCCAGCACAAATATTTGGCCCCAGCCGGGATACGGCCTCACGACCCGAGCATTAGAAGTCCAACGCTCTACCATTCGGCCACCCACTGTGTCACAGACAATGAAAGCTGCATGCATAATTATCTTTCGCCAGTTGCTGTGACCTTACCTTACTTTTTCCTACGCCAGAGCCAACAAAGACTAACGTTAACCACATCTTTTTTCCCCCCAGATGCCCCAGACGGGATCTGTGACACCGAGGAAAGGCGGGCCCAACGCCAGCGTTACCAGCGGCGGCAGCTCCCCGGTCAGCCTAGGGGGTAAAGCTGGGGCATAAAGTTCTCTGTCCGGGGGGATGAGAAGGGGGAAGAAAGGGGCAAGAGAGAAGGTTACGTGACGCACTTATGACCCTTTAACCCCGGGAGTGGGCGTGGCTCCCATGTCCATATTTGGTGTAAAATATGCATCTAGAGCGGGGTTACGCTCTAAAGAGCACAGTGACACGATTGTAAGTATACATAACCCATCTTACTCAGCAAAGAATGCAACTGACCCAGTGGCATTTTCTGTGTGTGAAAATTTTCAAGAACCAATCCCCGTGGAAATAGCCGGCTAAATTCTATCACCGACGCTTCGTGGAAATAGCCTGTACGTCAGTGTTTGGTTGTTTTGGGGGTTCTTTGTGTCCGATTGATTTTTTTGTTTATTTCTTTGGGTTTTTTGTGTGTGTGTGTGTGTGTGTGTGTGTGTGTGTGTGGTTTTTTTTTTTTTTTTTGGGGGGGGGGGGGTGTACATACAAGACAAAACTTGAGTAGTTCTGTGGAGATTTAAACAAAAAACCTTTTTGGTTACTGTGTTTGTCTTTTGCGTTCCCTGGTATTTATTTTTCAAGAAAGCATCATTCCGGGCCTGGCTTGCCTTATGTTTGAGCTTTTCACGTGAAAATCTGGGGGTTTTTTGCCCCCGCACGGAAGACTTATTAGTCAATTATTCAGATTGCTTGCTGGGCATCGATACATATCATTTAGTAGCAAAACAGCTGTCGACTAGAGTATTCAAGCACACCCTACTTAACCCCCCCCCCGCAAAAAATAGCCCCCCTCCCCGCAAAAATAGCCCCCCTCCCCCCACCAAAATTATTTGCATTTTTCAACAAATGTTTGACCTGCATCCCCTTTCAAACGAACTAAATTTGTGTATGTGTAACACCATGTTTTACGTACTTGAAAAGGATATTTGCACTTTCGTCAAAAACTTTCGTTCAGTTTGGTTTCCCTCACACACACACACACACACACACGAACACACATTCTTCTCAATAATATTCACGACTCAGACAGGAAAGAGTATAAAACTTATGTACTCTGAAGGATTTAATCAGCGACTAGTCGAACAACTGAGTGAACTGCAGCTATGCTGCACTTTCTCGATGTTCACAGAATTTCATACTTGCACGCAAACATGCTGGCGAAGTCAGTGTGACTTGGTGAACTTAATTACAACATGTAGAATATACAGTAAAGCATTGTTTATACTTCATAAACGCATCTCTTTTATGAAAACACACACACACACACACACACACACACACACACACACAAACAAAGCGGGTGAGTCTTACAGGAATACACAGTGGAAATCTATTTAGATTAAAAAAACAAAACAAAAACCAGCGCATAATATGGACATGAGAAATACTGTACATACAGAACAGTGCAGATCACCTTCCACGCAAAAAAAATAAATAAAAAAAATCACTGGTCACAAGTCTATTGCACCACAGACGCAATGGTGTAGACACCAGTCTTAGACTTTACACTTCTAGTACTGATTAAAATCTCTTAATTAAGCCCCCCCCCCTCCCCCCACTTTCCATCCCCATAGACGACAGATGCTTGTGAAGAGTTGCATAAAATCAGTGTTCCTTGCAGCTTTCAAAACTGAGGGTCACTGACTATGTCAAATTCAGAGGGCCATTTTGTAAAATCCGTGAAGTACAGCCTCAAAATCTCTGCATCAGATTCTGAAATCTGAGTAATTGACACACGTATGAGCGTAATATGGAACACTGAAAACGTCGCCATATTTATTACTAGCCGCCACACAAATTAAACTATTAGAAAAGAAAGATAAACACAGTTGTGTTTTCCCCTGACCTTGTTACCAAACAAAACAGCAGCACATATCTTGCTCAACTTTTCCCTAACTGTATAACACATACATCTCTAAATTAAGCCAGCAGCAGACACCCCATCCCCAATCTCAAACGTAAGCCAGCAACTATATGCCCCCCCCCCCCCCTCCGCAATCTCTCAATTAAGCTAGCAACTACTACACCCCCCCCCCTCCACCCCCACACACACACAATCTCTAAATTGAGCTGGCAACTACTAGCCCTCCTTCTCACATCTCTAAATCAGCTACATGATTGTACTACCACGAACCCCCCCCCCTCCCCCCAATCTCTCAATTAAGCACGTCCCCCACACATACATCTCTAAATTAAGCTAGTAAAAACACCCTTTCCCCATCCCCACCACCAATCTCTAAAGTAAGCCAGCAACTATAACCCCCACCCCCAATTAAGCCAGCAACTATTATGTATTGCATAATAGTTGCTGGCTTAACTGGGGGTGGGGGTATAGTTGCTGGATTGTATGTGCGTTTTATTTCGAACACTGAAAATGATGCCATATTCATCACTAGCCGCCACACAAATTAAACTATTAGAAAAGAAAGATAAACAGTCGTTTTCCCCCCAGACCTTGTTACCAGACAAAAAAAGCGTACAAAAACAGCAGCACATAATCATCTTGGTCAACTTTTGCCCTAGGATGGAAAATTGCTGAAGGCTGTGCACAAATGAGCAGAGGTGATAAACTGTGAGATACACACTTCTAACAGGGCACTTTTCTGTTTCAAATATTGGACACTGCTCGCAGAATTAATTTTTGCCTCCTTTTGTTGTAGGTCATTGAACAGAGGTACACCCATACCCATTGGTTAGCAAGTTTTCACCCAGCAGCACCAATAGGCAGTGATCCATTTCTGACACATTTTTGGGTAAGAAGTAGGCCGATTACATGGCACACACAAGGAGCCCTTTTAAAGCTCTTCCTATTTTTGTTACTCTACAGTAACATGCGTAAAAGTTGCACAGTATACGGGTCTATATGAGTACAAAACTGCTGAAAACAGATCAACTTAAGTGCAAAACAAAAACTGGCGATTAACCTCAGTCGCAAGCTCACTGTATAACAGACCTGATGGTGCATGATACTGGTGATGAACATCGAACGTCTAGTGCTGATTTAAATCTCTAACCTAAGCCAGCAACTATACCCTCCTACCCCCCCCCCCCCCACCCCCGGTCTCTAAAGTATGTTAGCGCCACCAACACCCTTCATATCTCTAAATATTTAGCCACCCATCTCACAATCAAGCAACTTCAAGCAAGCAACTAAGACTCCCACACACAAACATCTCTAAATTAAGCAAGCAACAAACACCCCGTCCGCAATCCCTCAAGTAAGCCATCAACCAAGCCCCCCCCATCATCTCTCAATTCAGCTAGCAACTATTACCCCTCCCCCCCCCCCCCAATCTCTAAATTAAGCTAGCAGCTACATGATTGTACTACCACAAGCCCCCCAACCCCACCCAATCTCAATTAAGCAAGCCCCCCACACATACATCTCTAAATCAAGCTAGTAACAAACACCCTTTCCCCATCCCCACCACCAATCACTAAAGTAAGCCAGCAACTATACACCCCCCCCCCCCCCCCCCGCATTAAGCCAGCAACTATTACCCCCCCCCCCCCCCCCCCCCCACACACACACACACACAAAATCTCTAAATTAAGCTGGCAACTACTACCCCCCTTCTCACTCTAAATTAAGCTAGCAAGCTATTACAACCCCCCCCCCTTCCCTATCTTAAACCCTCCTCCCTCCAGCCACATTTCTAATGTAAGCCAGAAACCAGACCCCCCCCCCCCCCAATCCCTTATTTCTCATTCAGCAAGCAACTCCTACCCCCCCTCCCCCCCCCCCCCCCCACGCATCTCTACAAAAACAACTACTAACTCCTCAGTTGTCCACGATAATGACAAAAAGTATACATGTACAGTAATAATAATAATAATAATGATGGTTTGTCTGTGCCAGCAGCATTATCTTGTTGGGTGGGTAGGGTGGGTGTTTGGGAGTTTAACGCCCTTTTCCACCACGTACGGGTGATATCAAAGATGGGGCAACAAGAAAAAGACCGGCACAAATATTCGTCCCCAGCCAGGGTGCCGGAAGCATAACCTTGGTGAACACACACATAATATATATATATATATATATATTTTAATCCACAGCAGCACCTACTGATATAGATAAAACTGAACAGTGTGTGTCTGTCTGTGTGCGCGCGATAAAACCTAACTTGAGTTCTCACATCGCGATCAAAACTGGTGATTGTACTCAGGGGGACTTCATGTAGATGTTATACCATAGTAACCGGCAATATGTTACAAGCAGAAATTTAGTACTTATGCACTTGCTTCTTGTTTTGCACATAATCATTCAACACTTTGTGGGGCAGGAAATCAGAATATCAAAGCTGATCAGACAGCAATACACGTACATATACCATTAAACTGCCGCAGCCGTGTTTTATAACATAACACACACAATAGTGGCTTCATGTGCACGTCTAGTACAAACCTCACAACCATGTATGGATGATTTCGAATAATGTACATGAACAGCTGACCAGATCAGTCAATGAGTCAAGATGAAATAAAAAACACCAAAATCAACCACCCTCAGCTTATGTGCCATTTTGGCAACTGATGCACTACGAATCATAGTGATGTGTAACTCAGAAAAATGTCATTAACTGTTTCTGGTAAACATGGCAATCAATACAAGAGGTTTGGTATATGATGCATGGTACACACTCTGTTGTGATCCCATGCTTAACCCATCCTGGTGACGTACATACACTCACAAACACAAAGTCTAGTACAGGAAGGCCAGCTGAACAGCCTGGTCTATACGTACAGAGCAAGAAAACAAAAAAGAGAAAATGCCAGCACATTTCGTCTTAGCAAGATCTACAAGAAGTGTACATGTAAACGTGAATGGAATAGCTGATCTGAAAGTTTCGATTTTGACATTTTTGCGAGGGCAATACTCAAGGCATCTACACGTACCACATAACAAAGTGCCATAATGGACAGACAATTGTTTGAAATTAGGATTTCAGTTTTAAATTGTAGAAGTGGAAAACTGGTCTCACTGTTAGATCATAGCTAAAACAAACTTCATTAAAGTTATTACATGCAGTGAAACCTACTATAACAATAGTAAGAGACATGTACAAAAACAAAAAAGTATGCCTTGTCAATTTTGATATGCAGAAATTGTCCACCTTTACACAGACCACTTTAGCCAGCAACAATAACAACAACAAAAGAGATGGGACTTTATGTATAGACCAGAGACCTGATGCATGGAGAGAGACTAGACTAGTGTTAGACTTAGCTCTCGAGCTTAGTATGTCAGCGTGTAGCACCTCTAAGTCCCTGAAACAGTCCTGAACTTGCCTCAGTCTCCAATTTTTCATCTCGTTCTAAACTTTTTGTCTCAGTTTAGTCAAGCTAGTCTTATTTATGCTCATACATCAGGCGGCCTGAGGCCCCAGTGGTCTAAATGCACTATGCCATTCACTTCAAAAATAGGTATGAAGAACCTGAGGTCATGGCAAACATATAAACACGGAAGGCAGTCCATTGACTTGTTCCCTCACACCACACAGAGTTAGTTGATTGTACTGCTTTTTTAAGTCCTTTGATGGTAACTGCTGCAGAAGTGTCAGGTGGCTCTGGCTGTGCAGCTTGCTCTGGGAAATCTGACAAAATACAGAAAGATGAAAGAAAATAAATCTCAAGAAACTGACGCTCACATGATTTGAGTTTAGCACTGAAAACTATACACAGCATGGCAGAGAAGTGCTGGACAAATTTCCACAAGAGCTGAAAGGAACCCCACAAAACAGACTTCACCTTTTCTCTCCCTCTCTCACTCACAAACACACACACACCGCTAATCAGTACATGTTCACATAGACAAAAATTACTTTAGTTTCAAATCAAGTTACTTACTGTGGCACAAGTATTTGACATTCTCCTGTTTGTTGAAATCCAGTGCATTCATTAGGCAGTGTCAAGAGCATGAACAACTTTTCTTGCCTGAAAACAAATACATGTACATACATGTACTATACATGTACAATGAATTTTTTAAAAAACACAATGTGTGTGCCGTTAAATTAGAGAGTACATGTGTACATACATGTACTATACAATGAATTTTTAAAAAACACAATGTGTGTGCCGTTAAATTAGAGAGTACATGTATGTGTTTACTGACTGTTTCTAATACTGTCAACCCTGGAATCAAATCCTGACTACATGCATGGCGAAGCCATTGTATGGAACAGTGACTATGCCCTTCAACAATTTTTTTTATTTGTTTTTTCTTTTCAGTTCATGCTGAAGATGGTCCATATTGTAGAGAGAGAGAGAGAACAGTGAATTCACTTATTTGATTGGAGCTCACCATGAACCACTTGCTGCAAGCCATTTCACTGCTTTCAGTGTCAGAGGATTTCAAAATATGTCTTGCACTTCTATCAGAGCCAGTGAACTTTGCCAAACAATCTTTGGGCATCTGCAAAAGTAGAGTAAATGTCTCACTGCACCAGCATACACTAAGAAAAAAGCTACACACACACACACACACACACACACACACACACACACACACACCATAGACACATCTACACCTCTAGCAGATTATTCAACTTCAAAGTAATACCAAAGACATTACTCTGATTTCCACGTACCTGGTGTATATATATATTTTCACATGCAAAGCAAAGGCAATGATGCAGTACTCCAATAGTCAGTGGGGGGTACGTGGTATTCTGCACTTGGATGTTAAGTACAGCTTGCTAGCTAGTGACATGCTGCATAGTGGAAATGGGATACATGTATGTTATTCAATTTCAGTTATGGTGATTAATTAAGCAAGTCACATTTATACCATGAATTACTCATGTATACAACTTGGTCATACCTCTGATAAGTTCCATGAAGAAGTGCATGTGTTCACAACTAGTTCTAGTATAGGCTTCAGTTTTTACTTGTGGGATGATATTCCAGAATTCCAATTCCATTCATCATCAGAGGAAATGTGTGCCATACTTAATGCTGCTGGCATTTCAGTAAATCTGGAGAGAAAAACAAAAATTGATAAACTTGCACTTTTTTCCGATGACATGAATCCACACACTGAAAAACTTGTCAAAAGCAAATAAGTGAATTGTTTTATTTACAAAGTTTGAATAATAACAGAGGATACAATATGCTTAGGTTGTCTTATTGCATGAAGCTAGTGGCAGAGCAGAATCTATTGACAAGCATGCATCACAGTACTGATTAACCAGTAATGGCAGTATACCATAGGTATTATGCACTTTCGTGTTTACAGACACCAAGTATAGCTCACATGATAGTCATTAAAATGAGGCTGTCTTGCATGAGAGAAATGTTACCTTAAAAATTTTTAATCGAAGCTCACCATGAAGCGACTGCTGCAAGTCATTTCAGTGTCAGAGGATTTCAGAATATGTCCCACACTTTCAAATCAGAGCCAGTGAACTTTCCCAGATAATCTCTAGGCATCTGCAAAAGTAGAGTAAATCTAATACATATATGTATACACATACACACACACACACACACATGTACGCACATGGTAGACACACTTCTTATAATTATTCAACTTCTAATCATAAGGTCCCCAGCCCCTACCCCCCTCCCCCCATAACACATACTGGGTTTCAACAGATCTGCTGAGAGCTGCACTTCCTTTTTTCTTTTCTTCTGCAAAAAAAAAAAAAAAAAAAAAGGGGGTGGGGGTGGGGGGGGGGGTTAAGGGAAACAGTGAAACTACAGAGGGGAAATGTTTACGGAGGGCTGAGATCGTACAGCACACACACACACACACACACACACACACACACACACACACACACAAGCTATGAAAAACGTTCAACACTCTAAATGTACATACTTTCAGTTTCACAACGTCAAGTTTCACTACGAGCATGACCCACTTTCACTAGCCAAGCACTTGATGGGTCTTCCACAGCAAGTAACTACTTTTCCAGACTTTTTGCACTGCTGCGAACGTGACACAGATCTGTCGCCACCCCGAATTTGCCATCAAATAAATCAGTGCGCGGAGAAGAGCATAAATTTTGAGATACTTACTTGTTTTGACGTTGAAGCGACCGCCAGCGGCTGGACACTGGGGGCCGCCATTGATGTCAGTCAAGCCAAGGTGAAGGACGGGGCAAGACAACCAATGGAAAAAGCGGCAGTCCCATTCGCATTCATGAGTGTCATTCGCATTCATGAGTCTCATTCCCGGCGACCGCTGATTGGCTAACTGTCCCATTCGCCCCTGTCCCATTCCGGACGGAGACCCATCCTCATATTTGAGCCGGTAGCTAACTCGGGAACCAAGCCAATGATACGTCTTGGCTTGGAGTCCATGCCTCTACAGAACCGGTAGGAAACGGGAAATTTGTGGCGACTCAAAACGTTGTCCTTTGTAAAAGAAAAGAACAGCCTAGAATGGTCAAGAATAACGTAGCGTTTACGACAAGCATACTCTGGCAGCAAAACTGACTGTGAATAAATCGTAGCAAGGGCTTTTGTTCCATTCGAGAGGCTAGCCGACGATTTTTCGTCGCCATGTTTGATTGCGTATTGGTAACGTGACACATCACGTGGTGTACCAGCGGTAAACAAAAGTGAAGCAGACGACATGATCTACGTAGACAGACGTAATACGCTAAGTCTGCTACGGTATAAACTGCCAGATGTAGCGTCGCCAGCCGAGATCTTACGCGCGGTACACCTTCTGTAGCCATGCTGAAATCTAGAGGTCAAATCGTTGTTTGAACCGACACATACAACTTGAAAGAAAAACTGAGTGATCACCGATTCCACTTGTAGTCAGGCAGTGAGATTCGTAGTAGTAAGGTATCATACAATGAAAATGTCGATAATGCTGAGTCACAATCACAGATGCCATTGCTTCTAAAAAAAAAAAAAAAAAAAAATGTATGCTGTGTTTACGTGGATGCAAGGTGTGATCAGAGTTTTCTCTCCATGTGTAGGGCAGACGCGAAACTTGGAGTCGTAGCGGATCTATAGTCTTTGGTCCGTCGGAGCAGCAAGTAATATCCGTTAGGTTGACTGTTGCTTGCAAAGAAGCAAACCTAAATTTATCGACTGTGTTAAAGACGAAATTTTTCTGAGTTGAATTTCGAGAATCTTGTATTTATTGTTGCTGTTTGGGTGAGCCTGGGTGTGTTTTGTTTATTTGTTGTGTCAAGTTTCATGTGTATCAGACACTGCAGTTCTATTCAGAGAACACACAATGCACAGAACGTTCTCACACTAAACATTGAAAATGTACGACTGTTGGTAAAACACTCTCCGCCCAGTGTGTTCACCTTGTCACTGAGTACACTTCTGTTGGCTCAATGCTATTACTGTGCAGGTGTCTAGGTGTTGCGATGACTGACACCACAAAAACAGCTCAAAATGATCTGTGATCATTAAAATCACAAAGATTGTCCCTAACTGTGGCTTCCAGTGACACTTCAGTTTTTGGCTAGTTGTTCATACTTCAGCCATGTGCCCAATGCTTTGGTGCGTGTCTGATGGGTGCATTTTCTAAACTATGAACTAATAAAAGCACTCTCTCTCTCTCTCTCACACACACACACACACAGATGCTGAGCCAGAAATTAAAAAGTATATAAAACACTACAACACTTTGCTTGCACAACAAACAATGCATAGTACATGTAGTCATTTTCCCCATCTTTATTGAGAAAGATTGATGTCACAATTCATGCATGCACATTTTCCTACAATGGGTATACTTCCACAATTCATTCAATTATGACAACAGCCCTGGAAGGTAAAAAAAAAAATAAAAAAAAATTCAAACAGAAACAGCAGCAAATAGAACTGCAATTCCTACTGCCTGCACAACAAATATAACTGCCAGATCACAATACAATAAGAATCATACATAGAGGTGGCAACAGACAAATAGGACATGCATTGCTTAGTAATGCTATTTGTATTGTCATTTTGTTATACTGTCTCCTACAGGCTGTGTATTTGAAAATATGGAATCAAAATTATCTTCCATATTCATCCTTCTGGTATATTCTACTGTGTATTCAACAAAGACACAAGAACCATGTCCCCAGCACATCATACAACTCTTATTAGGCTGACAGGAGCAACTGGTCCTCTTCATCCGAACAGACATTTGTTTTCCTCATTCTGCTGGTCAAACACTTGAAACAAATACTGTCAATACTATCTGAACATTTTCATCCCCAAAATGCCAGTGAACACCGCTCTCCAAACCACTAGCTGTGCAACACTGGTGTGCTTAAAGTGTACTTTGGCGGTTCATTCAGATACACTGTGACATTTTGCTGTAGGTACCCAAACAAAGGAACAATCCCACATGCAAACTAAGTACTAGTAGTCAAAGTTATCCATTCTCTCCGGTAATGACTTCCTTGAATTAATATTTGCATACATGCTGCACATTTCAGTCAGGGCTGTTCTGGACAGTAACCCAAATAATCAGCATTGCACACTTCATGTATCAAGAGATCACACATCTATTTTTTTAAAGTTTGCTGTAGGCAATGTGCCTGATGAAAGAGGTAAAAGTTGTTAGATATATGAAAGATGACAGTGTGGGATAACATACAGTCCACCTGCACTGCAACACACTGCACTACAACATAACTTTCACATTTCCAAAAGGAAGGCTAGGATCCCTAATTTGTCTGGACATTGATATAAGTTAAACCAAAGCAGCACAGTTCACCAATTTTTTTTCCTTACATGCTTCCACATGTTTTAGGTTAAATACTTTCATGCTGGTGTGCATGTAGGTGTGAAACTCTCCCATGTTGGCCTACAAATACCGTACATGCATTTAGGACTGCCTAAGGCTTATCTCTTTGCCTCAAAATTTCAAAGTATCTTTGCAGCCTCTTCAATGCCTTTCCTGAGACTGGTTGTTTCTTGTCTTCCCCTGGGTGCTTCGATAGGTGAATGGTCCAAAGGGCGTTCACATGCTGTTCTAGATGTGATAGCAGCAGGCAGTCATACAGTTCCACATGAACCTGAGCACAGAAAATATAAATTGATCACAGCATGGTTGGGAGTGGGGAGTGGTTGGTGGGGGTGGTTGGTGGTGGGGTGGGGGTGGAGGGTGTCAGTGTTCCTCGCTAAAAACTAGCAACATGGGGTGGGGGGTTGTTTATACATACAACTGTGCACATGTATCATACACATGTAATATGGTACACAAGAGGCCACACTAATGTCAAACAGGCAGTACTTAATAATACTGTTCAAAGTGCTATTTATCAGTCAATGTTTACCTCTGCATTTCTTCTTGTTTGTCTGATGTGTGGCAGTTTTTAAATGACTCTACTGAGAAAACATACAAGCACCCTGACAGATCAGATGTTAGATCAGGTTTAGGAGAAAGCATTCACATGTAAACAAAGCCAACACTAACAGAAAATAACAAAGAGCACCAGAACACACCAGACTCAAATGAGACCAAACCTTCCTTGAGACATCAGTGTCACTGTCACCACACTTTCCCATCATCTTGCTCAGCAGCAGCTCTTTCTTACACTGTCGATGTCATTGTCTGCAGCTATTGTTTCACATTCAGGAGGTGACTGATAACCTAAAGTTGGTAAAAGACAGAAAGTTTTGGTCAATACATTACTTGGGATTCTAAATTACCATTAAAACCAAACATGAACAGAACAATTGTTCAGTGGCTCCACAATCCTAATACTATAATTCCTCAAGAATAACTTCACAAAATCAGAACAAAGGTGTGTTGCTGTTTCTTGTAGAACTAGAAGATGCAGATTGGTGAGCTTTGTTTTCATTAGACTACAGTTGTGGTTGAGGTTACATTTGCTGTATGTCCAAATGTGTGTTAGGAGACTTTTGTAAGTATATATTCACTGAAATTTACACTATTTCATAGGTAACTGAAACTCATGGACAAAAGGAGGCTTTGTGAGTTAACATATAAAACAGCCTACATAAGTCATTTTCCTGATAATAATTAGGTATATGAAATGAAGCACTTACTTCTACTTATTTGTTGGGGCATGGTCCTCATCCTGTAACAGAATGACATCACAATAAACACTGCTTACATCTTTGCATACATCAAATGCAGATCAATACCACTTCAATTCAGGAGAGGGAAAAAATTCTAGTGGATGAGTCTCATGAAAGTTACACTACACATTCACCTACACATTTTTAGCTTGTCTGTCTGATGCATGGCAGTTGTTCTAGATAACTAATGGACAGCAAGTTCCCATTCTGCAGAGAAACAACCAAGTTCAAATGTGGCAGAGTGATTAAAATCTGTATGAATGTGTGCGTGAATGAGTGAAGGCAGAGGTAGAGATATAGTGTGTTTAATATTACAGCAGTCAGTAGCAGTAACCTGACAAGGTAGGCATAATTATTGTTAGCATAATATGATTACTAGTAATATGTTTTTTATGAAATTCAATGTTTTTAACCAGAATGGAAGATGTTGTAAATGTGAGTAGTCTTTATAGAATGTCAAAAGCATGTGTTAGACTGTCAGTGTTAACATTGAATTTCATAAAAACATATTACTAGTAATCATATTATGCTAACAATAATTATGCCTACCTTGTCAGGTTACTGCTACTGACTGCTGTAATATTAAACACACTATATCTCTACCTCTGCCTTCACTCATTCACGCACACATTCATACAGATTTTAATCACTCTGCCACACAAAGACCACTAACTGAATGACTT
The DNA here is from genome assembly GCA_018292915.2 of Batillaria attramentaria. Taxonomy (NCBI): domain Eukaryota; kingdom Metazoa; phylum Mollusca; class Gastropoda; family Batillariidae; genus Batillaria; species Batillaria attramentaria. The sequence continues at coordinate 42,782 of JACVVK020000427.1, read as the reverse complement.
ACAAGTGCTCAAGCAAAAGTAAATAAATGTGTGTAAATGTACACAAATCTAACAGTTACTCTAACAGAAAAAAAGCACTGCACCACCAGTACCACACACCATACCTTCCATGAGACATCAGTGTCAGTGAATCCACTTATCCCATTATCTTCATCCTTGGTCAACAGTTCTCCCCAGTTGTGATGTCATGGTCAGTTTGGGTGCCACTTACTGTGGGTGACTCACTGACTGAGAGCCTAAAGCTGGTAAAAGAAATGATTTTTTAGCTGATTGGTAAACATAACAATAACATTGCCTTAGTAACTCATTAATCATAATGTCTTACAAAATTCATACAAACATGTACCAGTTCTTGTACATAAGCACATCATTAAAAAAAAACTTCCCACAATTTAAAAACAACAAACAAAAGAGAAAACCCCTTCCGTGCTTCCGTGGTCCAGATCTATAGTTGATTTCTTACCAAAACAACCAACAACCATCCCTGAGTCCGACCAGCAGTATCAAGTAGTAGTAGTGCTGAATCTTGACTAATCGACTCTAAATCTGTTTTCAATCAGTAGATACCAAATCACCACCTTTCGGACCCCCTCTCTTTCTGCGCTTATTGTGAAATGGTTCCCGACTGATTCTACATGTTTCTGCGTCAGTTTACGCTGAAAAGCAGTTTGCAAAGTACATGTACTTGAAGTCAAGTTTCAGTTGCGTCACTGACTAGATCTAGTTACACATTACAAGCCGGGAAAGAGCGTTGGAAGTCAGGCGGTACAGCCGTCGATTGCGCCACCATCAAAAGCGAGGAGAATACTTTGTTCTCGTGTGCTAGTTCTACTTCTGATGTGGTGTATCAGTACGTTTCCTACTTTTTAACCGGAGATAATTAGGCCTGGCCTGGCGTAACAGAAGTTTGCCGACACGGAACAGTTCGCGACGTACCCCGGCTCCGCTTCACGGAAAAGAAGTTTATTATCTACTCATGATTACACTAAACAAAGACAGCAATCTTACAGTCACATACCATATCATTGTAGAAAATGCAGACATTTCTTGTAAACGTCACCGATGCAAATATTCCTCAATTTTCACCAAAAAACAAACTGCAGTTTGGTAGCGTTGCAAAACTGCCACCATTTTTATTTTGTCTCGGTCGGCCAGACAGGAAAGGGGCGGGGCCTCCGCTGATAGACTCGAAACCAAGGTCAAATCAGCGAAAACGAATTTTAGCCTCTAGCCATTTTCAGGGCCACTCGCCATCCGCGAAAAGTAATTTGCCCCCAATATTATGGGGTATGAGCATATAACGGTACCAGTTGCTATGCACTTGCCATCACAGTTTTCACTTGCCCAGAAACACCTAGTTTGGAACTGTGGCTAAAGGTACGACCTCGACCTCTTAGCCACGTGACTGGGGTTAGGGGGTAGCAGCAAGACGCCAAGGCTCGGTAAACCCTTGCCCAAAGCCGCCACCAAGCTCAGTCCACGTGAAGGCGCTCTCAGCAGATCTCCCGACGCCGATCCTGTGTGGCCCCAAGAACACCACGCTCAGCCGTACACCTACCCCAAGTTCGCCGCCAGCCACGCGCCGCTACCTCACATCAAGAAACGCGTGTCGCCGGTCGACAAGAGTTATGTGAGGCCCGAACGACACGTTCAGCTTCCCGGCAAAAGCTGGGCAGACGTCGCTCCGACCCACAACGCTGTCGGCAGTGGTGGTAATGCTGCTGATGGACTGCCGGCGAGTGTGGCTGCCGCGTTGGCCGCTGGGAACGCCAGCGAGGCCCTGTACAGGATGGACCTGCCCCCGGACCTGGCGGCTGCCTACGACAAGAACTTGCCATCGGAGCGTGCCAAGGCGGTGGTGGTTGGCAACAGAGGCCGCTTCCCGGCTCCCTCCTTCCCCAGCCGAGTTCAGACCGACAAACTTCTGGCCATTGTGTCCGTTGAGAGGTCCAACGCCGTCCAAGTGGCTGCGTAAAGCAGAAGGGGGGTGGGGGGGGGGTTGAAGACAATGGTTCCGACATTTAGTAAAAGGGCCTAAGCGTTATTGATTTGATTAGCACTTAGGACACTTTACCATTTGGTGATAGAATGGTTGGGATGCGTGTTCGCTGGCAAGGCAAACGGACTTTGTGAAGATGAAAAGTGGACATTGATCTTGTCAGACTGATACTGATGTGGGTCTGGTTGGCATGAAGGTAGAGTGAAGACTGGGTGATTTCAACTGACCTGGCGTTTTCAAAGAAAATCAACTTGTTACCATGCACCCACGAAAGGCAAGTTTGCCCACTTTGGTTTGTTCATGAGTCATGGTAGCTGAACGAATATATTGTGTATGTTTGGATTCATGCAGCTACATAACATGTATCAGACTTTCCTTGACAGTCCTCCGAAGCCAGAAATTTTCAAAGAAAAGTGCAGGTGGTGAAGGCGGGAGGGGGCGGCTAATGGGGTTTGGGAAACTGGAAACGGGCACACACGACCACACAAAAGAAAAATGACAAAATAATTTTTAAAAAACCACACAAAAAAAACCACAATAAAATGAAATAAAATAAGATATGAAAAAAAAGTGCTGTGAAAAAAAAGTGAAGAGATATCCAAACTGTACGGTGTGGTTACTCATGCATATCAACCGAAACTGATGTTGGTCATAAGGTAGGTACTTGCCATACTTTACGATGGCATCAGAAGAATATTACACACTGTATTACACATAAAGCATGCAGAAGCTGTGGACTTGGAGGTTTCTGAACGTGTGTGCAGTCCACAGACGTATCTATACGTCGATGGTGCAGTCAAAGTCATCAAAATGTGTGATGCACTCTACCAAACATACTTTGACACATAGATGTTTTTGTCTTCTAATTTTCAGTACATGCATCCTTGCATGACTGTCGGCAGATAAGCCTCAGCAGATGACACAAACGCCTCGTCATATTTTATGACTGTGTTGTCGGAACTAGCAACCAGCCATAGGCATACAATTTCAAAGGAAGCGCAGGATACAGTAAGTGCTGGCATTCGGGCATAATTTGGTTTGGACAACTCCTTTCTTTTAATTGCTGTTTGTTTTATTTGTTGGCAATACTGCTCTTTGTGAAGAAAAAAAAAAATAAAAAGATCAATATATAAAGCTTGACAGCCTTGATAAAAGTGTACGCTTTTTTTTTTCTTTTTTTTGGGGGGGGGGGGGGGGGGGAGCTTTGTCAAAATTAATGAAAACAACACATCTCAGTCTCACACAAATCTTCTGGTTTCAAAAACAAAGATGGACTGTTCAATGGTAGCACATTTTTTTTTAATTTGAAGTCCATGTGGTGCAAAATGGTCAGGCCTAAGGTAAAACAGGCCATACATCATAACATCATACGAACTTTAGCTTGACAGTGGCGCAACACTTTTGGCAATGATACAAGGCAGTTGGTCCTTACCCAAACTTAAAAAGTGTATGTATATTCACATGGCTCGCCCATACGCACCCACTCGCCCCAACACACACACACACCAACTGTTGCCACAAAAAGACCAGTAAAACTCATAAAATCATTTGCTTACAGAATACTGCATCATGAATTACAACCCATGAACTTGGCTTTTCTGTGTAGAACTTTTATATGTGAACACATAGTGCCCTGACACGTGTATGTCCAACCTCCACAGAAACAGTATCACTGTATGCCAGTAAAACATCGTGCAGCTCAGGTTTGCCTCAGTGGCCACAGGGTGTTCAGAACAGACATCACATTATGTACAATTCTAAAACCAAGAAAAAACAAACAAACAAAAACAACAAAATAAAACCAAAGAAACTGCTGCAACAACACTGATGCCAATGAGAATATCCACTACACTGTCTCGAAACTTAAAACCTTAAAAGTGTTCTGCCAAGTTCGTATATGTACACCATTCAAACTATACACCAGGAAGTGACAGCATCTGAGGCTGCAAATCGTATTTAAAATTAACACGCACACGCGCACGCACACGCACACACACACCACCGTACTTTCTGATTCACTCTGGTAGAAAAGTCCACGGCCGCAGATTTGTCAAATATTCACTGACCGTGGCTGAACCTGACCAAGGTTGTAACAGACAAACAACGTGAAGCATGCAGATTCTGACGAACACATTGAAGAACCTCCCCACATACAAGCACCTGCTGCCCGTGCTATTTTTGCAATCTGCCAAATGCAACTTCTACGTGCCACAAAATCCTTCCTCCACACAGCTGAGTCAGTCAAAAATCCACAGAATGTTGAGGCCAGACATCCCAAGGTTGATCCGACTGCAACACAAGGGCAGGGAAACTTATGAGATGCAGAGAAGAAAGAAGCAATGGTCCGATGTCATACACAGATTCCGAGGTTTACAAAGCAGATATTTCCTCACCAGTTCCATTAACTTTTTCACTGGCTGCATCACGAGGCTCTCATGCCTTTTTGGCAACTGGTACATGTACTACTAGCTGCCTGCAGGTAGAGGGTCTAGGAAGCTCATTACCAGCTGCAGATTCGGATATATATATCTATCTAGGAGTGAAAACGTAAGTACGGCCCACACCACGAAGCCCTTGTTCTGCTGGCAGCTTGTACCAGTTCTGTTGCCAAAGGCATGAGGGCCTCATGCTGAAAGCCGGGGTGGCCGAATGGTAGAGCGTCGGACTTCTAATGCTCGGGTCGTGAGTTCGTATGCCGGCTGGAGCCAAATATTTGTGCTGGCTTTCTCATCGTTGCCCCGTCTTTGATATCACCCGTATATGGTGGAAAAGGTTTAACCCCCAAACACCCACCCTGCCACCAGAAAAGAGTACATCCCATCTATGCCCGCATTGTTCTTAAAACAGACCAAAATGTCCTTGGGCAACAGGCACAGTACTTACTTTTGTTATTTGGGGAGAAATGAGTTAAACAGGCACTACTATTATCCTTGTGGTAAACAGTTTAACCTGCATTGTCAGAAAAAAAAAAAAAAAACCCGAAGGTCAAAAAAATTGCTTCGCACGCTAGAGTCAACAAAAACCCAGGCACTCACCCCAACATGCCACCCTCTTTTGTCCTGACGTGGTAGAAGAACAGAAGAATGGCGTGGAACATGTTGTTACGACCCTGCACAGAGACCATAAAAACGTAAACATTTTGTGGGACAGAATACTCATGTAGTTTCTATCAGCAAAACACTGAACACATCTTCACTCATTCAGAACCACTGTCAGCCTTGCCACTGGTGGAAGATCAAGATGGCAAACCAGGAATACTCTCTTTTGTACGCCTGTCCTCCTTAGTTTTTTTTTGTTTTTTTTTTAAAACATAAATATGGGCTCAAAATGGTCCATGATCCAAAATGAGGAAAAGTGTGCAGCATTCAGTGACGCAGTGGCATGGCCACAAATGTTCGGCTGCACACCGGATGTGTTATGTTAGGGGGTGTTCGGGCGCATGGCCACAAACGTTCGGCTGCACACTGGATGTGTTATGTTAGGGGGTGTCCGGGCGCGTGGCCACAAACGTTCGGCTGCACACCGGACCTGTTATGTTGGGGGGTGTCCGGGCGCAAGGCCACAAACGTTCGGCTGCACACCGGACCTGTTATGTTAGGGGGTGTCCGGGCGCGTGGCCACAAACGTTCGGCTGCACACCGGACCTGTTATGTTAGAGGGTGTTCGGGCGCATGGCCACAAACGTTCGGCTGCACACCGGATGTGTTATGTTAGAGGGTGTTCGGGCGCATGGCCACAAACGTTCGGCTGCACACCGGACCTGTTATGTTAGAGGGTGTTCGGGCGCATGGCCACAAACGTCCGGCTGCACACCGGACCTGTTATGTTAGAGGGTGTTCGGGCGCATGGCCACAAATGTTCGGCTGCACACCGGACCTGTTATGTTAGAGGGTGTTCGGGCGCATGGCCACAAATGTTCGGCTGCACACCGGACCTGTTATGTTAGAGGGTGTTCGGGCGCATGGCCACAAATGTTCGGCTGCACACCGGACCTGTTATGTTAGAGGGTGTTCGGGCGCATGGCCACAAATGTTCGGCTGCGCACCGGACCTGTTATGTTAGAGGGTGTTCGGGCGCATGGCCACAAATGTTCGGCTGCGCACCGGACCTGTTATGTTAGAGGGTGTTCGGGCGCATGGCCACAAATGTTCGGCTGCGCACTGGACCTGTTATGTTAGAGGGTGTTCGGGCGCATGGCCACAAATGTTCGGCTGCGCACTGGACCTGTTATGTTAGGGGGTGTTCGGGCGCATGGCCACAAATGTTCGGCTGCGCACTGGACCTGTTATGTTAGGGGGTGTTCGGGCGCATGGCCACAAATGTTCGGCTGCGCACTGGACCTGTTATGTTAGGGGGTGTTCGGGCGCATGGCCACAAACGTTCGGCTGCGCACTGGACCTGTTACGTTAGAGGGTGTTCGGGCGCATGGCCACAAATGTTCGGCTGCGCACTGGACCTGTTACGTTAGGGGGTGTTCGGGCGCATGGCCACAAACGTTCGGCTGCGCACTGGACCTGTTATGTTAGAGGGTGTTCGGGCGCATGGCCACAAATGTTCGGCTGAGCACTGGACCTGTTATGTTAGGGGGTGTTCGGGCGCATGGCCACAAACGTTCGGCTGCACACCGGACCTGTTATGTTAGGGGGTGTTCGGGCGCATGGCCACAAACGTTCGACTGCACACCGGACCTGTTATGTTAGGGGGTGTTCGGGCGCAAGGCCACAAATGTTCGGCTGCGCACTGGACCTGTTATGTTAGAGGGTGTTCGGGCGCATAACCACAAATGTTCGGCTGCGCACTGGACCTGTTATGTTAGGGGGTGTTCGGGCGCATGGCCACAAACGTTCGACTGCACACCGGACCTGTTATGTTAGGGGGGTGTTCGGGCGCAAGGCCACAAATGTTCGGCTGCGCACTGGACCTGTTATGTTAGAGGGTGTTCGGGCGCATGGCCACAAACGTTCGGCTGCACACCGGACCTGTTATGTTAGGGGGTGTTCGGGCGCATGGCCACAAACGTTCGACTGCACACCGGACCTGTTATGTTAGGGGGTGTTCGGGCGCATGGCCACAAACGTTCGGCTGCGCACCGGACCTGTTATGTTAGGGGGTGTTCGGGCGCATGGCCACAAACGTTCGGCTGCACACCGGACCTGTTATGTTAGGGGGTGTTCGGGCGCATGGCCACAAACGTTCGGCTGCACACCGGACCTGTTATGTTGGGGGGTGTCCGGGCGCGTGGCCACAAACGTTCGGCTGCACACCGGACCTGTTATGTTAGGGGATGTCTGGGCACAAGGCCACAAACGTTTGGCTGCACACCAGACGTTTTATGTTAGGGGGTGTCCGGGCACATGGCCACAAACGTTCGGCTGCACACTGAACGTGTTATGTTAGGGGGTGTCTGGGGAGCATGCACCCCAAGATACTCTTAAAAATCAGACTAAAATCTGTGCAATTTGGCAAGATTTTAAATGTTTCAGAGGAGAAAATACTTTTTTGGCACAAAAAATGTTTACAATTGGACTAAAATCTGTGCAATTTGGTTCGTTTTGGCATGATTTTAAGTGCTTCAGACAAGGAAACACTCTCTCTGGGGGGGAGGCAAATTCTTAGCCAAAGGTAAAAATCTGCCAAAAGGTGGAACATTTTAAGCCCTGATGTACAGCTTCAGCGCAAGCCCCATACCTTGGGCAGGTTGTACGTCTCTGTGCCGATGATGACCTGGAAGTGCGGTGGGTTGATGCTGGTCTGGTAGATCAACAGGTTGTCCTTGCGATGCATGTCTGTAAACAGTTGGGGTAGACACGTCTATAGTGAAACACACAATGCACACCCTCCAAGTTCCAACATTCATGTGTTTCTCTTTGGCTGTCGAACGAAAGCATCACTGACAGCTCTGTGAATTGTCAGTGATGATGACTGCACTGTGTGTCAAGTTCTGTGTAACGTGTTCTGGATATAATGGCGGATATACACGTAACACACTCACTTTGTTTACACATGCGAGCAAACACAGCTAGAGTGAGCAAATGTTGGTGGAAGGGAGAGAAACTAAAAGATCTGATACAGTGATAGCAATTTCTAGATCAATGGGTACCTGGCTTCTCTGGCGTTTTCACAAAGTGCTGTGCAGTGAACACCTTGCCGTCCATGTAGCGGGGCTGAGCTGGAAGACGCGAGTCAAGGTATGTGCAAAGCAGGTGCATCACCAACTGTGGATTTGGAGAAAACTCCATTAAAAGGGTTGTAGAGATACTGCAAGAGTCCAAAAAAAAAAAAAAAAAAAAAAGGAAAAAAAAAAGAAAAAAAAAGAAAAGAAGAAAAAGCAGACTGGGTGACACTAGTAATCCCCATCCAAACTCCCTGTTAAAAATACTACATGCAATGTGTCTTATGTAAAGCCACAGTAGCACTGATGATATCAGATGTCACTTACTGAAGCATCTGTGATGAGATGTTCTCCCCATGGTTTGCCATACGCTCCTCCCTTGTTCCAGGTGAACTCGCTCATGCTACCAGTGCTTAGGTCTGTGTCAAAAACAAAGTTGATTACTGCATATAATTTGAAAAACAAAACCACCAAGAAACACACAAAAAACAACAAGAAAACCAAACTTTTCTTTTATCGCAAGCAACACAGAAATGGACGATTCGAAGACTGCATTAACAGTGAAGATGATCTGTCTTTTCTGTGCATGTAATTACATCCCCCCCCCCCCCCCCCAAAAACAAAAAACAAAAAAAAACAAAAAAAAAACAAACAAACAAACACCTACACACATTCAATAAGGACCAACACATTTAATCAACGGAGAGAATCTATCAACCCAGTGATCATCAGAGATCCTGAGACCTGGACCCGAATGTAATAGTCAAGGTTAGGGCTTTTAGCCCTGGGTTAGAGTCTAACCTCGAACTAAACTAGCTCTAGAGTTAAATTTTCTGTTGTTTATTGTTTTAAATCAGGAAGCGGGTCCATTCCAGGAATGTGCCTGACCCATTATAGAAGGATTTTTTTCTTCCTTTCTTTGCTTCCTTTTTAATTTGATTTTGCTTTGGGGTTTCTTTTGTCCTAGTCTGGGTTAGGCCCGTAGCCATGGGTTAAATTAACCTCGACTTGAACTCCCCAGTGCCTCCAGAAGCTCATTTAAGTACCACTGAACTGAACTGAAGTAAACTGATTACGTACCATGAATCCTGTGGACGAGATATTCCTGGTTGGCAAAGAAGTCCAGGTAGGGCACCAGATCATTAAGTGCCGGCACCATGCTGCCTTTAGTCATTGCCAACTGCTTCAGGGTGGCCGAGCTTACCTCTGAAAATACAATCACACCGGCCCCCGTAGTGTAGTGGTTAGCACTTCGGATCATGGACCGGGAGACCCGGGTTCGAATCCCAGCCGAGGCAAGCGGGATTTTTCCTACCTAGGTCGGCTCCTACCCAGAGCGGGTGTGCTATGGGCCCGATGGGGAGGCTGTTGCCACACAGCCGAGTTTGATCCACTTCACGGGTGCGACTTTGGGGGTGCTTCCCTTGGTATGACACGTCTTATAATGTGGATGATTACACGGCCGGCACCGCAGGTGCCGTACTTCCCGGGCCTGGTTAATGCCGGGATATTTATGACAGGAAGCGTGGAATGCGGCCCTGTCCCGCAGTCCCAAACCACATGGACCTCCATAGCATCATCTTACTATTATCCTCATCTCCATCATCATGCATAATAAAAATTGTCCTAGCTTCCGAGTCCTCCGTGGGTTCCACCCATGACCTGGGAGGAACACCACTGGAGTTGGCAAAGAGTTGGGGCAGCAAAAAAAAAAGAAAAAAAAAAGAAGAAAATACAATCACTTTCCAATGAACACAGACACAAAGCACCAGCGTACTACTACTGTACTAGGGCGGCTCTGCGGGAGACCTGTTTGCAAAATAGTGCAATAGTATCATGTCTGGGACAATAAATGCCGAGATCTGATAAGCAATGTCAGGCAGAATGTACCTGCCATGTGAGAAATATATGGCCATGCATAATATCTTAGACCTTATGGGTCAACAAGCCCACTGGAATCAAAGTGCTCAGCATCATTTTTATGTGCCCCTGGTGGTCGCAACTGTATAATAATAATAATAATATATTGCACTTGTACAGTGTGGAGTTCTGCTTAGAAAAGCACTCAATGCGCTTTTTGCTCACGCATACACACAACATTCACATGCACACATTTATACACATCAATACAGGCGGTGGAGTTTAAACTCAAAGATTAAAAGCTAGTTTGAAAAGATGTGTTTTGAGTTTAGGAACCCCTGGTATTTTTGCTATGCAGGTTAGCCTTAAAATAAATTTAGCTGCCAAACAATGGGCGGAAAATGACAGAAAATGAAAGAACCACACTGAGTAAGCACTATACCAGTATGAGCAAAATGAACCCTCACCTCCTATCTGCATGTCCTCACACCCAATTCTCTGTAGCTGTTTGTTCACGTCGTTGATCTTCTGGCTTAGCCGAGAAACAATTGTAGCACTTAGCCACTGCAACAGGTGAAAAACATCATAGTTAAACGCAGCTCATGTCAAATTGCATTCATGTTGCTCAGTGTGAAAATAGTCTGTAAGACAATTATTAAATATTATATATATATATGGACAGAAAGGAGAATCACTGATATGGTATCTGTAGAATAAAAGCCTCAGAAAAAGTAGATCAAAACGTAGTGCACAGAACTCAAGGTATTAATGGCAAACTGGAGGACTTGCAATCTTCTCTGACATCAACAACAAAAAGTACACGTAGTTACTTTTTACGTAATGCTTCACAAAAAGCATACCTTTCTCAGCTTTTCTGTCCAAATATAGAGATCATCTTCAGTGACTCCGTACTTGCTCCAAACCTGAAAAGTCACCAGGCACAATACACAGCATTAGAGAGAGCATCTCAAAAACTCTTCACTGTTAAACTGCTTTTCACACAAGCTTAGAACTGTGGTGTGGTATTCATCCCTTAAGTCTTTTTGTGAGTGAATGAAACTTCTTTCGCAGTCAACAGAAGAGTGTGTGCACGAGAGAAGCTTGTACGTGCGAAGCTTGAAAGTGCTGTGTAACACCAGAGAAGCGCTGTACTAAACTCCACACGATTATAGCTTTTCTATGCGCTCACCTGTATTCTGTGAGTGAAAGAGACAATGCGCAGTCTATAAGAACTCGCTAGGTGAGGAGTGATCGCCTGTGTGTCATCGTATCCCCTCGATAAGACAACGTGCTCTTCAACATTCCTCCACATGCAACATCTCATCAAACTCTTGATACTGAAAGGGTACTTGGACATCAGAAGATATTTTACCTCGTCAAGCCCTGAGAGAGATGCTTGATCCGCAGCGCTGGTCTTGGCCGGTGACTGTGGGGAGAGCGTGGCCAGCTGGTATGCATATTTCCGCAGCGTGTGGGTCAGGTCAAGGGCACTGGCACCGTAGGACCAGAAGGACGAGGAACTTGTGTTCAGATTCTCCGGATTTGCTGTTTGGTAGGAAGCGAAAAAATGGTTTAGCAAAGTGCGGCAACACTTCAAAAGACACGGACCAAACAAGTCCGCTAATGGAACCGGCCCCCGTAGTGTAGTGGTTAGCCCTTTAGACCATGAACCGGGAGACCCGGGTTCGAGTCCCAGCCGAGGCAAGCGGCATTTTTCCTACCTAGGTCGGCTCCTACCCACAGCGGGTGTGCTATCGGCCCAATAGGGAGGCTGTTGCCACACAGCTGAGATTCACCCACTTCATGGGTGCGACTTTGGGGGTGCTTTCCTTGGTATGACACGTCTTATGATGTGGATGATTACACGGCCGGCACCGCTGGTGCCGTAGTTCCCGGGCCTGGTTAATGCTGGGATATTTATGACAGGAAGCGTGGAATGTGGCCCTGTCCCGCAGTCCCAAACCACACGGACCTCCATAGCATCATCTTACCATCATCCTCATCTCCATCATCATACATAAAAAAATTGCCCCAGCTTCTGAGCCCTCCGTGGATTCCACCCATTACCAGGGAGGAACACCACTGGAGCCAGGAAAGAGTTGTGGCAGTTAAAAAAAAGAAAAAAAAAAAAAGTTTTCTTGTCAAACCAAGTTGTTATACTTACAGTCCCAGAACTCCATCAGAAGCTATATTACAGCTCAAGAATGTCTGCGCGTGTGTGTGTGTGTGTGTACACGTGTGTGTGTGTGTGTGTGTGTAGATTTCATAAACAATGCAACCCATAATACATGCTTTCATACTTTTGCTCCACTACCCCGGACAAATGTCCCTCAGAAGGCACTGAAGTGGAAGAGTTTTGATGTTTGATATAGGATTAAGTGGCAAAGTGTCTGTACCTTGTTTTGACCGCAGTTCTTTCTCTTCTTGATCCTGGAGGAAACTGTCCAGCGTGTTGAGATCAGTGATGCGTTCAAACGGCGAGGCTGAAGAGAGAGACTCTGGGGTCAAAGGTTACTGTCAAAATACTTGCTATTACAGTCGTGTGAAATATTGTCACCAACAAGAGATCATAAAGAAAGAAGGGTATCACCGTTGCAAAGACTGCTTTAATTGAAACTTTCATTGAGACGTCATAAGTGTGTCTTGCTTATGCTCAAATTTTTCTGTATTTCCCCCAATGCAACAAAATAAATCTGTTTAAACCAACCCATGGTCTAGTTACATCAACATGTACTATAAGAAATGGCTGTGGCGGAATATATTGCCAATGAAACAATGAAATCCTCAAAACTCCAAAATGTTACGAAATTAGCGTAAGCTGCTTACTGGATACATTGCGAGGTGTAGAGAAAGAGTGACGAGATCGCAAGCTGGTGTCTCTTGCAGGAAGATAGCTCATAGATGGAGACAGTCCTGACACATTCGGGGAATGGTAAGTCTGCAACAAAAAAAAAACAAAAAACAGAAAAAAGAAAAAAAAAATGTTTGTTAAAAACTTGTTAAAGGTCTACATTTGCAGTTCTCAAGCCTGCCAAAGACAGTGTTATTTTTACAGAAGGTACAAACAATGAAACCAAACAATAAAATACAAACACAAATGAAGCAAACACTACAGTTGTAGTACAGATATATCCTGTGCATCAATTTTTCTTAGTCAACCTGATCTGACTTTAACTAGTTTAAGAACAAATACAGTGCAAACTATTTTTTCTACTTCGAAAACTTTTCAAAGAAGGGTGCCGGCCATGTATTCCGCAAGTTGTAAAAAGTAATGTGACCCCTGCTCACCCTTTCAAAACTGTGCACAGCACCACTAGGTGTGCCTGGTGACGACGAATAGACGGTGTGGTACTGATAATGGGACGGGGTGGAGGTGGAGGTAAACCCGGGTGAGAGGGGGCGCATCATGCTGTGAGGCGACCCATCCCCGCTGGAAAAGCTGCCTTGCGTGGTGGAAAATATCAGGCTGTTCTCCGGCGACTGCTGTCCTCTCTGCTTTGGCGGTGGAGTTCGGAAACCATGCTCTGGTAACACAGGAAAACTCGTTACACTTACAGATGTGCCATAACAATTTTCCATGTCAGCACATTTCCTCCATCATCTGTTGCGACTAATGCAGGCCTGACATTCATTGTCATTAATTAGCTGCAAACACAGCAGCAATTAGGTGAGGATTAGAACTGATCTCATACAGTTCATGTGAGTACTGTTCAATTTATTGTACACAAAAACATGCAACTGTCCTAAAAATTGCATTTTGCTTTTCTTTTTTTGTGGTAGCTCTACTACTACTAGCTCTTCTTGTTCAGACTGTCCTACGACTACATGTAGTTTCACAACAGATTTTGACCCATCCTGAGCCCTGTTGCTGGTGGAATGGCAGAGGTGTGTGTGTGTGTGTGTGTGTGTGTGTGTGTGTGTGTGTGTGTGTGTGTGTGTGTGTGTGTGTTATGTCAGTATGTGTTGCAGACTCTTATTAGTATGGACGGAAACTGTGAAGCGCCTTGAGCTCTCCTTGTGGGGATACTGCGCTATATAACAAGAATGTTATATTATTATTATTACTAAAGACGTTCTTCCACTGTTTTCAAGCAGAGAAATCTTGTACCTCTCTAAGGTATGCCCTACTGGCACCTGAAAATTCTTATACAAATTCAGTTCAGTAAAATGCATTCTGCTACATGTATATGATGTATCGCATACTACGCTTACAACAGATCAAATCACACTTCGCAGTCGACCGTTCATGCAGATCTCCCACTACAAAGTCAAAAACCCTTTCGCAGACATTCACCACTTGAGACATAATCACATACCATTTTCTTGAACACCCAACAAAATCCTTTGTCTCTCAGTCAGATCCACAGGTCCACCGAAAAAGTATGTCCAAAGGTAACAAGCCAAAGACAAGGAATTCAGAAAAATCTTTATCACCAAAAGTAAACCCAGGAACAATTCTGAAACAAAGCAAGTATACACTTAACTATATCTTACTGCTTTGAAAATGTTTAGCCCACTAAAAATAAAAAATAAATGCAAGTCTAAATTTCGAAATTTAAATAGCTGAGCTGACCCTTCGCGCCACGTGAAATCTTGTAAACTGTTTATGTCCAGTGTGTGAGAGAACACGTGTGATTCACGTGAGCGTGCGTGTTGGGTTCAGTTCGCGGCGCTTTGAGCCGATTCATGAAATTGGGTAAAGCGCCTATACAATACTCATTATTATTATTATTAAGGTGCATTTCCAAGGTTAATTCACTTTTTCACAGGTAGAATAAGAATACTTTCTAATGTAACAGTTTCACCACTGTATATCATGATATATATATAGTTAATATTATTAAATTATTAATATTACTAATAAATTTGTTAATATTGAATTATTATTTGACATTATTTACTAGTACATGTACTACAATTCATACAATGCAATAATAAAAATAAAATACGGATGATGCCGAATCTCTGTTTGGACATGATACAAGTTTTAAAGAGTACAAAATAACTTTTGACAGTTAGAGACCAGTCATACCTGCAGCTTTCCACAGCCAGTGGTTAATCTCAAAGTGGCTTGACACTGTATGGTATTTTCTGTCAGAAGAAAAACACACATTAGCTCTGTATCTCCGCATAGTTTATTTCCATAAGGCAGTGTATTTACTATTATGAATGTGTGACCATTTCAGGGTTCCCACAGAAGCAAAAATCCCTGATTTTTACGTCTGCTCAGTTTAAGTGGTGAAGGGGGGTGGTGAGGGGGGGGAGGGGGGGGAGAGGCCATAACTTTTCATGGAAATCCACGAAATTGCGGGAGAGAGGGAGCCCTGACATTTTCAATACATCTGACGTTGGCCATGTCAAAACTTTCATGCACAAAAATCATATTTTTACCCCTTGTACTGTTGTCAAGGGTGCTAGCAACACGGGACCTACAAATCTGAAACCACTTCAAGATGTTTTGCCAAATCTGAAAAGCCACAACTTCGAATGCAAGGAAAGCCAGAAAAAATTGACAAGCGTGGGGGGGGGGGGGGGGGGGGGGGGGACAGCTTACCGCAGTCCTGAAACTGAATTTACCCTCAAAATCGGAAAACCGGAATGCAAGGAAAGCCAGAAAAAAAATTGACAAGCGGGGAGGGGGGGGGGGGGGGGGACAGCTTACCGCAGTCCTGAAACTAAATTGACCCTCAAAATCGAAATGCAAGGAAAGCCAGGAAAATAAAATTGACAAGCGGGGGGGGGGGACCATACAGGTTTTGAAACAGCACGCGACAAGCAAATCTAGCTACCGCAAACTACGTAGCCGCCTGCACACGCCACCTCTTTCTTTTTCACGATTTTGCGGTTAAAAGTGTTTCTAGTTCAACAGGAGGCCATTGCAACTTATACTCCGCCGAAGACGGTCTCGCGAAAGTGCCACCTAACGACAAATCGGAATTCCCCCCCCCCCAAAAAAAAGTACCAAATTTCTGCCAAATCGGAAATCTGGGTTCATGTCAAATTTGAAATCGGAAATCCGATCTGAATCGGAAATCTGCCACCCTGCAAATCGGAATTCCCCCCCAAAACACGTACGATTTTCTGCCAAATCGGAAATCTGGATTTAGGTGAAATTTGAAATCGGAAATCCGATTTGAATCAGAACTCTGCCACCGCTGTGTTGTGCAACTTGTAGGTGGATGGTACGTCTGTTATTCAGATGTTTTCTGTGCAGGACCACCTTATCCTGTTACCATTTTTGTGTGTGCCCTTTGGGAGTCCTAACAGATGTGTAAGCCCAGTGCTTAGTGAGTGCATACATGTATGTACGCTGCTGCTAGGTGTTTGCTAGACACACCAATTAACTTACACGTCAAAGTAGATGACGATCAGCAAAACAGCAATGACAACAGCAGAGATCAATGATTTCCTGGCGACAGTTGTCTGATGGCGTTTATGCCATGTGGATTCAAGGACAGGGCTACTGCTTACGTTGCTCGCGGACATCTTCAGGTCGTGAACTTGGAGCTGTTATGCTTCCTATGCAATAGATTGTGATGCACTGTGTTTTAAATGTCGTGATTCAACAGTCCAATGTGTAATCACGAAAATAAAATATTAAAATACACTGCAGATAAGCTATACCCGCTATTTTCCCTGACTTTCTTGTCACTTGATATGCTTGAAAACCAGGTTTACATTGAAAACAGATCGTAAGGCAACGCGCTTCGTCCTTTCACAGCCGGCGCGGCATGGCCATTTGTCAACAGCTTTGCATGGTCATTTTCGTATAAAACCCGCAAAGCAAGTATATTTTGTGCTTCTATATATATCATCTGTTGAACATTTTAAAGATTTCACAACAGGCATACTCTGATCATATTTTATTGTGGAAAGACGGTCCGATTCATGCCGCCTTTTTGAATGCGAAAATAAGAAGTGTAGCAACTTTTCTTACTTGTTCAAAATGGCAGACGGAGATGCGGACCAGGTGCGTTGTTATTTGTCTTTGTGGAAATATGACTTTTCATCTGTGTGACATCCAATAACTGTGCCTAATACTTTATCTTTGAATGTCAGTGCCACTGTGTACCCCATTGGTTATTACTCCTTCTCAGTAATTGACACACGACTTGGCTTCTGGGAATCCCTCCACATTCAGTTCGACCCAAACCCACATCTTGGAATCTAAATAATTTGTATTTGCCGGTTAATAGAAAGTTAATCGTATGAACTGATGAACAGGCATAAGGCCTACACATCAAAATTATTCAAGTTCAAAGGAATTTTGCTTAAATCGCAATTACATCATCGTTTCATTTTTTTTATTTTTTTTTTGCAGACTGTCCCTGCACAAACAGTCGAGGAACCCCTAGATCTGATCCGCTTGAGTTTAGATGAGCGCATCTATGTCAAGATGAGAAATGACAGAGAACTACGCGGCAGGTTACACGTGAGAATGTCTTTTCTTTCAACATATGCATACATTTTCTATTCTTTTGCAAGTTAACCTCCGCTAAAAATAGTAAAAGGAGAGTAACCAACATGAGATGACCATGCTCAATATGAAGGGAAAACCAAAAAGACATCAGATCTTCTTCAGACATTGCATTGTATCTTTGCTATTTTCTGAGCAGATGGGTGTAGTTTTACATGTTGGTGCCACATTCACTGCCACTGTGATTTAGTGAATAATTAATTTATTCTCCAGGCCTATGACCAGCATTTGAACATGGTGCTTGGGGATGTGGAAGAGACTGTCACCACAGTGGAGATAGACGAGGAGACCTATGAGGAAATATACAAGGCAAGTGGCTTACAGTGTTATCAGAGCAAGAATATTTGGCCAGATCCTGTTGCGTTTGACTTCTGCTTCTAAATTAGTAAATTTACATCTGCATGATTTAAAAAAAAAAAAAAAACTTTTTAAAATCTACCAGACTGTTGCTGTTTTTTGTTTATTTTTTAAAACTGTCTTACGGTTTATTTTAATGTTGATCTTGCAGTCCACTAAGAGAAACATCCCCATGCTGTTTGTGCGAGGTGACGGAGTGATCCTTGTGTCTCCACCGATGAGGACAGCCTCGTAAATTCATCACTCAGCAGCAGCATCGTGCATAGATTTAGCCGTTGTTTATGTGTGTGCCTCATTGTATGATAGGAATGAAAGAAGACTGCGTGTTTCTGTGCATGTCTGTGGTCTTACTTTTTTTCTTCTTTTTTTTTTTAAAGTTTCTTGCTCACTTGAATCCATCACCCATCACAGGGACTGTTGTGGTAATATGTGACCTTTCATACAAGTCGCCTTTTTGCCCTTTGCCATTTATCATGTCTCCATTCTTTCTGTAAAATCACATCTGCCCTGTGAACATAGACAATGTTTTGGTGCTGAGTACATTTTCAGAATGCTGCAAAGTCGCAAGCACTGTAGACATCAAGTACTCCTCATTCAGAGATAAAAATCTGGTCTTAAGTTCATCAAAATTGATGTATTTCTTACAACTGCCAGTGTTATTTTAATAAATGTTTGTAAAATCTGTAGTGTTAATTTCCTTCTCTTGCGTTCTTTGGAAGTCCTGATAAATGTAAGAGTCACTGATTCGGCTGGCCAACTTTTTTTTTTTTAAAGTGCCTATCACAAACAACACACAGGAAACAAACAACCACCAACCACAAGCAACAACTACCGGTAACCACAAAAAAACAACCCCCATAAAAACAGACAAGAACAAAAACCAAAACGATGGCAAGGAAACGGTGATCAATAGATCATTTAATCCCACATTACCGCAGCAATTACGAAAATGATAAGGCCATGCACTCTTGAGTAACGATACCATTCAACCCACATGATTTTTAGCAGGCCTGTTGACACAATTAAGTAAAATAAGATTCAACAGATAATTCACATCAATAACTCACACCTGTACTTCTTGCAACTTGCCAGAAGTTGAACTGTGAATTTCGTTACGTTGAAGATCGATAAAATGCCAGCAACGTGACAAACTGAGGACACAAGAATCTGCTTTGTTGTCGACTGCTGCTCCAGCGGTGTCACGAACAAGTAAAAGCAGAGCAAGTGGTGGAAAAGTTACCCTGTGTTCACATACCACTCTACTGCCTGCACTGCTGTTTTGTGGAACAAAAACGTAAAAGAACTGAATCCAGGATCAGAAAGTGAGTAGCAAAACGGCGGATTTGTAAGCTTGATCCGCCTTGAAGCACTACCATTTTTTTATGAAATAGTGAAAGCAAACAAAGCAGCTGGATTTAAAAAAGATGTTCTATAACAATTACTTTTCACTCTTTTACAACACAAAATGTTCTACGCTTGATGGCCGTCTGTCATAATGCTATCTCAATAACCATCCAAGTATTTGTGTGAGTTGATGTCCGTTTCCCAAATGCTCAGTCTTCCAGACCTGGAAGATGTAGTGTCGCCATTCAATTCATGCTGAAGTATTACTTTCGTTTGTATACATGTGGCAAAAATAGTTAATCCTACACTGAAAATGCCAGAGAGCTGGTCCGGAATATTCCATTCTCAGCACCACCAGGGTTAAGGTGTTTTCATTTCATCAGTACTCCATCCCTTACAAGGCAAGGCATACACAGTCACTATCCGCATCCAAACCAGCCTGTGTTCTCAGCCACACACTTTCCATCCAACGTGTTAAAAACTTGGGTACACGCAAGTTACAAGCAAACCACTGATCGATTCATTTCACTGCTGATGACAAACCTGTCTGCCATTTTGCACACCTCCAATAAATCAATAAACTGGGTTTGTGACTCCATTATGCTGACTTTTAAAAAGTTGAGTCAGATCCGTAGCCTTTCTTCTTTCCTATCAGGTACATCTTGCGTACATGAGGTCAAGACATCAGACTCGGCAACTAGTGAAACCCAAATCATTGACGGCCCACGTACTGCGCTGAATTCTCTGTGAATCGATTCAATCGTCACAATAAAAATGCGGCACACGGGCAAACCCATGGATTCTGTCTCCGCTGCATTGCACGTAAATCACTACAATAAGCCTGTGCATGTCAATGAGGCTAGCTATTTTTACAGACAGTACTTCTTTCTAAACTGATTGATCACACTGGTTTGCAGAACACCTGTCTAGTGGGAAAAAAAAGTGCTAATCAAAAAAAGAAGTCCTGTTATTCTTACAATCCTGTCACTGGACCCCCCCTCCCCCCGACTCCCCCCCAAACAAATAAAAACAAAACGATACACGGGTGAGTAGGTGTTTGTGAGTTTAACGTCCTTTTCCACCAGGTATGGGTGATATCAAAGGCAGGGCAACAAGAAAGAGGCCTGCACAAATATTAGGCCCCAGCTGGGATTCGAACTCACGAACAGAGCAATGAAAATCCAATGCTCTACCATTTGGCTATCGCGGCTCCCCACAAAACGATCCACAAAAATCAAAACGACAACAAAACCACATTTACTCCCTTTCAGTGTACACACAAACTCAACTTTCTCAATGAAGTTCTGACAACAACCTGGCGGACTCTTGAACTTCGCAATGTATGTGCTGAAATTAATCACACCAAAGCATTAGGGAATACTGTCACGCTTGCAAGAGCTCCAATGGACACATAATTATTGTTGATCACTTATTTGGCTCCAGCAGGCAGAAGTCCGATCTATACCAAGCTCAGAACACGATTTACTCGAGTGAAAAGGGAACACTGAGGAGAAAAGTGCCGGCTGGACACAACTCTTCAATAGTCAAACACTCCCACATTCAGGTACAGCACAAATACACATCAAGTCTTGTAAGCATCCTTGGCCGAGCCGAGAGATACAGCGCAAATCGAAGCGACATTCAGTCGTCAATGGGGATGAGGTCAATCAGGTTACCCTTGGGCTGCGTCATGTTCTCGGGGAAAAAGCCCACAAGTTTGTCGAAAAGCTCCGTACGACGGCTGAAATGTTCAGGAGCTTCACCTGGAAACATATTGGGACATCAATCAGCAATACATAAACAGGTGAGTCGAGAAGATGTTAAAGACAGAAGATGAATTAAGTTTTAACTTACAGACTCGAGTTTGAATTTACAGAAAAGAAATCCATGATCAACAGTGAATTTGAAGTTCTGGCGCATATACCACACACACACACACACACACACACAAAGTATCAATGCACATACACATCTTACTTTCTTTATTTCATTTTAATTTTACTTTTTGTTTTTCGTAACAAACAGCTGAAATAAGACTTGTGCGGCAGAACCCTTTCTATCGTAAAATAAAGATGGTTTGCTCTTTCTCAGTGTCTGTACCTTCCATCACATCTATGTCTTCACTGGGACCGTCTTTGAAAAGGTTGGTTGCAAGCAGCTGAAACTGAAAAAGAGGGAGGGAATGGATCAGTCCCATATACACTAGAACCAAACAGCAGAGAAACTATAACTAAGTGCAAGTGGATCACAAACAAAACTGAAGAAACAGACTGTACAAGAATGTGCAGTAATCTTCACTCTCTGAGATAATCTATACAATTACACAAGGTATAAACAAAACAACAAACAAACAAACAAACAAAACAAATATCTCTGAGATAATCTACACAATTACGCAAGGTATAAAAAGAAAACAAACTAACAAAAAAAAAATCCAAAAAAAACCAACGTAAGAAAACAGACCTCTTCACACCCCCTTCCCCTCCCTCCCAAAACAACACCATCACCCTCCTTCATGTGATTTAACAGTCAGTAAACTCTACTCAGAATTGACAAGCATAACTGATGGAAACAGATCATAACGATGACCTGCGGAAGAAACTAAATGCTGTAACTGCTTAAAAAAAAAAAAAAAATGGCACTGACCTCTTGAGCCTCTTTTGGATCATTGTGATTGACAGTTTGTGACACTTCATTCTGTAGGTATGTCATCGCTGTGCACCGACTAGTGCATGCCAGCTCCAAGAAACGGTACTTGCGGATAAGGTAGGAGCACCTCCGTAACAAGAAATCTGGAGATGGGCGGCACAGCTGCAAAGAAGAGAACAAATTTCAATCAATCATCTCGGGGACATCAATATAGGAGTGAAAAAAAAATGTTAGGGTTAGGGGTCTGTTACATGTGGAGAAATGTTTGACGAGCCTGTCGTCTTATCGAGGGAATACGATGACACACAGGCGAATACTCCTCACGTAGCAAGTTCTTATAGACTGCATGTTGTCTCTTTCACTCACAGAAAGACTTGTGAGCACGTAGATACGTTATGACTGTGTGGAGTTTATTACAGCACTTCTCTGGTGTTACACTGCACTCTCAAGCTTCGCACATACAAGCTTCTCTCATGCACACACACACGCGCAAACATCTCAGGGTCTTATATACAGTCATAGCGTTCTAGCACATTCTGGACCACTATTATAAAAGAACCAATCAAAAATCAGGATGTTAATCACCTTATTACTATTTTAAAACTTAAGAAGAATTCAGAATAATCGAGTACACACCCGCCGACTCTAGGCGCGTTATATAACACCTTCTAATCGTAAACAAAGCGATTTGCACGAAATTGCCGGGCGACTCAGCCCTTGACCGTGTGTGTGTGCCACCGCCCGAGGCGAGATTATCTACAGTCGAAAACAAGGTCACCACTTCTAGAATACTCGTGATAACAACAGAAACTTCGGGATCACGGGAAACAGATTTACATGAGTAAAACACAATATGAACCCAACATAGCAACTTCTCTGTCTCACTCAAACTTCAAAAGAACAATACAGCTGTTAACTTTCAGCATACAAACAAAACACAAACAAAAGACACAGCCACACTCGTAACAGGTTCTCTTGTGAAGTTTATGATTGTGTCTCTCACAAGAGTTTGTGCTCAAAGGGGCATAGTGCAAAATACATACCTTTAGTGACCAAAAGTCGTCCAGTCTCATCTTCGGAAGACTGTCCTTCCCTGGGTTGCCTCCGAACAGGTAGTGCACCTGGAACAACAACAACAAAAAATTAGAGGGGCTAATGCTACCATTTCTCTACTTGCAGATCGTTCTGAGCTGTTTCCATGGTTATCTATCAACACACCACATAGGCACCTGCACAATGACAGTGTCTGTAATGCCGGCACTGAGCTAACAGAAGCGTACTTGATGACGAAGTGATCACACTGAGCACTCCAGTCAGCACACCCTATTCATAATCGACAAGCATGGCTGATGGAAATACATAGTATCATGGTAGCGTAACAAGTCGTTGAATGTGAATGTTCGACCGATCGCACAAAATGTTAACAATACTGTATTGCTTTAAGAGCTGTACTAATCATCAAGAGTATTTCAAGCATACAGGCGCACTCACATGCAAAACTGTTCCAAAACATAAGTTGGCCTAGCGAAGATGGAATTAAAATAAATCCAAATTCATATCACATAATGGTATGGTAATGAGCTACATGCACAATGCACACAGTACCTGAGTTCGGGGGAAAAAAGTGAAGGTTTCAAAACGGTGCTAAGTGCTGATTTTGTAACAACTAACATAATCTTTTGAACCTAAACTCAAAGCTGCAATGTGTGAAAATCTTGTGAACATAAATCATATTCACGACCATCCACAACACAGTTGTTGTGTTAGTTTTCATCTGTCCAGTGAATTGTCAGAATTTGGGGTGGGAGGGGCAGAAGCGGGTAGTGACGGTCATCACCTTTCTAACG
This sequence comes from Batillaria attramentaria, assembly GCA_018292915.2. Lineage (NCBI taxonomy): Eukaryota > Metazoa > Mollusca > Gastropoda > Batillariidae > Batillaria > Batillaria attramentaria. The sequence continues at coordinate 19,137 of JACVVK020000427.1, read as the reverse complement.
TGGTCATAGACCAACTGGTGAGCGAAGCGGGGAACTGGCTCAATATGCTGCATCTTTATCCAGTACTGCTGGCCTGTGTTCTCGTTCTTGTAGATACATGACCTGTTGACATGCAAAAATCCATCTTGAGGCTGGTCTGATTTTGCTCTTTTGCTTGAAGAAATAGATCCCCCCCCCCCCAAAAAAAAAAAAAAAAAAAAATGTAGAAAATAAGTGTAGATGTCAATAGTTATTTGCTTTTTAGAAAAGTAAAAAAAAGCACCCACTGTTTCATAATACAAACACATGCAGATGTCATTTAGTGCTGCATACCGTACTTTCGCTGCATGCTAATACATGTACAAGTAAATTAGTAGATGGCTCTGTAAATGAATCAAGCTTTGAAAGGTGACAGGATGTGCACTTACTAATTAGGATGGATAAAAAAAAAAGAGCTATTCTCACCACTTGTCTTTTCCAATGTCGTACACCCAGAACGAGTTCTTAGAATTGTCTCGCTTGTCCTTATCTCGACTCAGGCCCTTTCCAACAGAAATTCTATTACCAGAATGTGCAAAACTGCAGTGTAAACAAATGAATGAACAGATACACAACACATAATCAGACCCCCCGCCACACACACACACACACACCACATACACACACTCACATAGAGAGAAATGCACTACGTAAATAAAATGAAAACAAACAAACAAACAAGTATAACAGAATTATGTCTAATTCATCAGATACTTACAGACAACACATGGATTTCATTTAGATCTGGATCCAAGGTGGCTCGCTGTGTGAAACCTAGATTTAAAAAAAAACTTTATACAGGACATGAACCCGAACTGGTCTGTAGTGAAGGAACTTTACAAGCAGTCAAACAAAGAACGTAAACTCCTATCAAAGTGAGGTCACCAGTGAAGTAAACAATGAAGTTTCAAGGTCTCTTGTTGTCCGTTTGAAAAAAACAAAAAAAAAATAGAAAGAAATTCCTACCAACTTGCCAGCAGTACATGTACTACAAATCAATCAGCATCACTACTTTTAGAATATGCCCAGGTTTATCTCTTCATATTTTTACAGGCTGGAGAATTGTCAGTCATCTGGCAATTTTCAGTCAAATTTCCTATCCTTTCAACCAAAAAATCCAAGTTTCAGCCGAAAAAAGGACACATAATCATGTATCATGATACATGTGATAGTACGTGGGACTTCAGTTTTGAAGGCTTGCTTATATATCAGTACCAAGGCAGTGTAAATTTAACTTCTGGGTGCCAGTAGAGGTTACTAAATGCCTTTAAAAAGGCTAAAATTTGTTTTTCTCAAGTAGGGCATTGCCCCCGTGGTCCCAGTGTAGTGTTCTACTGCTGCACCCTGTTCTACGTTTCAGCCTTTTTCTCCTTCAGCAGTTCCCCAGCCTGTTTTTACTTGAGGACTTCATATCAACAGGAGCCACTTCAAGCCACTATTATGCAATCTGCAGCAGCCTTGCACCTAGCAGGAAAGCCCACACCTTGTGTAATAGTGGTTTGAAGTGGCTCCTACTGATTTGCAGTGGCTTGTTCTTTTTCACCAGTCTTATCACAGAGTGGGCAGGGGGGTAGTCGGGTGTGGGCTCTTAAGAGGTATGGTATGCAACATTTCTATCCAAGAGTCCACACCTGCTTGGCAGCCATCTTTGTTCGTCCCATCTGAAATGACCTCAATGGTGCCGCTGTCCACATGGTAGCCGATGAAATCACTGAGGTACTCCTTTGAGCGCTGACCAGCAAATATGTACAACACCCTCTTTTTCTACAGTAACACACAAAATGCACAACTTAACATTTCAACTTGTGTAGAATACCAGACATCAGACAGATGTTTTGTTTTTACAAGATGGGCAAGTTTAAACCAACCCCTATGACATGAAGAACAAACTCAACCAGAAATATAAATGTGCGCGCACACACTGTACACACTTTTATTTTGTGTGTGTGTGTGTGTGTGTGTGTGTGTGTGTGTGTGTGTGTGTGTGTGTATGCAGCAGACAATAAATGCATGAGGACATACTGAATGAAATAGCATGGAGTGTCCAATGCGTGATCGTAGCTGTGGAGAGTCGTCCATGAGCTTTGTCCACGTGTTGGAGGGAATATGATAAGAGAAAAGTCCACTGAATACTGGTTCCTGGCTCCTCTCCCCTTCTGTTGGGCTGCACATGAACAATTAGGAAAATTACCATTGTTTTGTGAGGTGGAGATGTTGCAAACTTCGCACACACACACACACACACACACACACACACACACACACACACTAAAGTATGCAACAAAACATTATATATAATTCTCTGTGAGGCCTGCACAATGGGACAAGAAGAATGTAATTATTTATCTTTTCAGTACCTGAGCTAACATGCATTGTGTGATCGTAATTTGTAACTTCAGCTTACGCAGGAAATACTCACCTTGGCAACCACACAGCTGACCCTACAGTAACCAACCTCACAATAGCTGCTAAAAAGCAATACATGAAAGGTCGTGTCTCATTATCTCTCATTGTCTGAGCGCCTACCTGGCAAGTACACGACCACCAAAGACGTAAATTGTTTGCTGCTCGACATCTATCGCCATCTGGTGGTCGAAAATGAGCTGTGGGCCGCCCATGGACTGCGTATCCTCTGTGATCAGTGTCCATCTTCCGGACTCAATGTCGTACATGTAGAAATCACACTGCACAAATGAAAAACACATCGGCTCATATTTCTTTTCTTTTTTTTAAAGTCTGAATTTCATTCTCATAGTGTTTGTAGAGATCGTGAAAAGCCACTGCATTTCAATGGAAATTTCTAGACCTTCCCAGAACATGCGGGTGCAGCAACGTCAGTAGATTACGTAACCTTGGAAAGATCTCGAACTTGCCAGTAAGTTGAGGAATGTTCTAGATCTGACCTGTTTAGTATATAAGCAGCCCTGCACAGCGTTCTGGGTTCTTCTCCTTTCATGAATTTGTTCTTCGCGCATCTTCTGTTCATAAAGTATTGGAGTTCTAGCCTGTTGTATCCCGTGTCTTCTCTGCGAGTGCAGCAAGAGAGCGACATAGCAGGAGAAAAATACAACACATAGTTTTGCCATAACTGATGCTGCCATAGATGTTAATGGACAATTTTATAATCACATGCTGGTATAAAAGGCAATAAACGTTACTGACATCAGCCTTTGCTTTTTACCTTCATGTAACCCATACCACCACCACCACCACCACCACCACACAAACAAGCAAACGTATGATTCAGGTGGCGGAAAGAGAAGAGCTTTCCTGACCTTGAGCATGGCTGCTGTTCGGCTGGCTGGGTCAAGATAGCGACCCAGCGTAAACATCTGCTTGCGTTCAGGGTCAAGACAGACTTTGTGGCAAGACCGGGCTGACGGACCACCCTGTAGACAAGGCAAAAAAGAAATTGTTTTATGTTCATGTTCATTAGCATTTGTGACATCTCCCCCCCCCCCCCCCCCCCCTACAGCGACAAAAGACAACAATAGCCAAACAAACAACAACAAAAAAAACCCCAAAACCTTGGAGTTAAATTAACTGAGCGAGGCAATTTCTCACAATGTCAGCTAAAATAACAGACCTTTTCCAAGCTTCTGCCGAGTCACGCAACTGTACAGAAAAATATCCCAATATCATACGCAGCACATAAATCAATATGAACACTTACCTCTTCATGCGTATTTTTCGAGAGGCAGGTCCATTCTCGAGAAGGCACGTGGTAGGCCCAGAGATCAGCCAAATCAAAGTTTCCATCCCAGCCACCAAACAGGTAAATAGTTTCTGTGGAAAATATGTGCAATATGTTACAGTATTTCATTTGCACAGCACACCAAGTAACACCTATCTAGGCGGACACCTGTAGAACCAGGATACCTCTACAAGATGGGACACCTACACGTATCCCCGGCTGCCCACTTTCCCTCTATGATTGCGCAGCCGAAGGTGGAACACCTGGTTACGGTGTGCACCCACAGCCTAAACAAGTCCCCAGTGAGCCGGCCCCTGCATAAAACTGTTACCAGTCGCAACAGAAGAGAAGGAATGATGTGCAAGGGAAAGAACTCCTGACCTGGTTTTGGATGGGAAAAAGTGGATTGGTAAGGAAAATGGGAATGGAAGCGGCTAAGTGTAACACATTTACATATAGCCCGGCCCTGAGAGTTGAATGGATGGTACACGTATACATGTAGCCTGTAATATATGTGTTACCTGTGTAGACGTCAATACACATCTGATGACCTCCCCTCATACCAGGCCGAGAGTCTGTGCAGTTGTCAGAGCCTAAAAAAAGGCCAAAAGACGTGCTCATAAATAAGTTCCTCCGGCAAGCTTTTTTAATTAAAAAAAAAAAAAAAAAAAATGTGCAAAGTCTAATCTACATGCATCCAGTGAATAAACTGATGAAATTCCAGGAGTGAGCGACAAATGGTTATCTCACATGAAATCAAGATTGGCAAAAGCCTGCATGACTCATGACGACCGTTTATGACTTGACAGTTTAAATGAAACTGACTTTGTTCCACGTGAGTCAAAGACAAAAAAAAAAAAAAAAACTCCTAACCCCCCCCCCCCCCCCCCCCCCCCCCCCTCGAAATTCCAGGAGTGAGCGACAAATGGTTATCTCACATGAAATCTAGACTGGCAAAAGCCTGCATGACTCATGACGACCGTTTATGACTTGATAGTTTAAATTAAACTCACTTTGTTCTACACATGAATCAAAGACAAAAAACAACTTCTTAAAATTTTTTTTAAAAAACCAAAGAAGAAGACCCATGCATGGGTAAAAATACTCACTTCCTCCAGAGACTGGTTCAATGGGTGTCCACTTGGGTTTGTAGTCTTGCTGGCTGATGTACTGATCAAACAGACCCTCTAGAAAATGACATTAAATTGCTTCACCAATTCTGACACAAAGAAGGAATATACTGGTGAACAAACTTAGTGACACTGCCATCATGCAATATGGTGTATGTTCACAATATGGACTTACTCTACAGTATGCCTCCCATGAGATGTCTCCGAAATGTAAACGATATACGATATCTAAATAGGTATAACTACAAAAAGAAAAGAAAAAAAACAACAACAAAAAACATCCCTTACCGTCACATGCCCTGATGACCACTTTTTCACAACCTTCGTAATCTCCACCAGTAACCTAAAATTAACAGTTCAGCATTCAAATGAAGTTTTATTCAAATTCCAATCAGAGATCACAGCTGTCTACAGCAGACCATTAACAGACTAAAAACAGGAATAGTGAGACCTTGCCTTAAATTATGGACGCGCAAAGTCCAGATGGTCAAAGAGAGCGTTATTGATCGACAGTATGTTATGTACCACAATTATAATGTCAAATGTGCTTCATCATGTGTCCTGGGCATGAATTTGTTTCCCCCCCCCCCCCCCCCAAATTTTTTTTGCCAAATGTTTCATAATACTCATGATAGCAAAGTAGTGAAAACTGACAGTAATAAAACTAGTTTGGCCCTGAATACTGAGCTAAGATATGGTCAGGAGCAGAGTATTTTATATATATATACATCAGGCGCGTAGGAAGATGTTGAGAGGAAGGGTGAGCCATACGGCCGGGGTGAAGAAGGGTGTGTGTGTGTGTGTGTGTGTGTGTGTGTGTGTGTGTGTGTGTGTGTTGACTGCCAAGGATTGTGTCCTGCGACAGCAGAGCAGGGGGGCCCCACCACTGGTGCGCCCCCTCTCCTCTTATCAAAAGCAAGGGGGCCCCTGTACATGTATATCAAAACTAAACCATCCATTGTTTTAAGGAATATATGTATATTGTGTGAAATACCAGGAAAAAATACCACACTGAACATGCCTCTCTCTCTCTCTTTTACACACACACACACACACACACACACACACACACACACACACACACACAAGGTTTATATGCTACATACCAGCAAGTCGTGAAGCTCAGTAAGTACAGGGTGTTCTAATGACACTTTTGTCTTCTTTTTCAAGGCTTCAAATGCCTCAATGTAGTGTCGCTGCCTGAAGTGCTTGAGACAAAGTCGAATAGCCTCACGTTCCCTGTACTGTTCACACAAAAGCAGAAAGACTCAAACATCACTTCAAGAACTACCTTAGTCTGTAATAATAAAGAGGGACACCCCCCCCCCCTTCCCCCCCAAAACCAAAACCAACTACCCTAAGCTGGGATCGTGTTTACCAGTAATTTCCACACACATGTATTTTACCAGTTGAAATTTGGACATACCAGATAAAAAAATTGGCTGCCGTTATAACCATCTGGTTTATTTTCAGGTCTACTGATGTAAAAAGTCTAGTCAGGGGACAGGGGATTTGGTCTAGTGGTTAAGGCATCCGACTTCGGATCCTGAGCTGCCTGGTTCGAGTCCCCGGTGGGCAGGAATATGGTTGGATTTTTTCATACCATATCGAGTCAAATCCATGTGCAGACTCGTTTGCGGTGCCTGTCTCGCCTTCGTGTACACACGCACGCACAAATATCAAGTGTGCACGCTAAAAATCCCACGTTCATCTTTCGAAGAAGAGTAGGCTGTGGCCGGTGGCGTGGTAAAACAGAAATACTGTCGCACGCACCAGAGTGAATAGCAGGGTGGAGGTTTGCACACAAAGTAGCGCCTAGCGGCAGCAGGCTTTCCCTGCTTCGTCCTCCAGCCTTGCGGCGCCTAGAGCATCTCATTAGAGATGGATACATGCGCCGAGGAGAAGTCTACCATACCATACCATACCATACCATACCATAGTAAATACAGTTAACTAGTGGTTACTGTCACAGTGCGTGTTTGGAAAAGACAAGTCACATCGGGTATGTGTACCAGTGTGGACAATCGTTTGCTGATGTATTGTTTGTGCTCATGTTTGACTGAAGATGGTGCTGATGAGCAACTACTGGTTTTCTTTTGCTGATTTGCTCCCTACACAATTGCAGTACAGGTTTGAAAAAAACGTTAGCGCGATCACTGCCCAAGTTGATAAACTTATCAGTTAAAGTAATAAAGACACTGAACTAAACTGAAATGGACTGAATTGGATTTCATTTGAAATGAACAGAAATTTGTAATTAGCAATACTTTTAGTCACTAAGAAGCAGTGAAAACCAAAAGAAAAGCTTACTTGCTTATGAACAGCATGAGTGTGTGTTCTGGACAAAGGGGCACAACCTCTTTCTAGACAAATTCTGACAAAATGATATAATAAATTTTATGTGGATCAAGTACGCAGCAGACATCACGTGAACATACCGTATTGTACCAGTTCATGCATGCGTTGACCACCTGCCAGTCGTCACGGCCGTTGAGCTCCACGTACCAGATGCTGAAGTTGAAGCTTGGTCCCCATGCCTGGACGGGCACTGTCACACAAATGGCACTAGGCATGTAAAAATTCTTCAGTCAGACTAAAATGTGCCAGCTCCAAGGAAATTACAAACATCTCTTTCTCTGTACCTCATTAACCCTTCGAGTGCAGCAGCTGATACCAATGATTCCAGCCGAATGTCAATGTGCCTGACATGTGCATACGTCTCACTCAAAATAATACATCTGTGATAACCTGCTGGACAGCGGTATTTGCAGCAATACTATCACTAAAGGTTTACAGAAAAATTTCTGTCTGTAAGTGAAAAAAACTAATTAGAAAGCCTGATTAGAAAACTAATTAGAAAGCTTGCTGACCCTCACCTATTTTTAAGTATCGGCACGGAAAATTATTGCCATCGATTTCATTTCGAACGCCAAATGTCTCTGGGATGTGGTCATTCTTGAGGCCACTGTGAACAGGCAAAACAGAAATGTTGAGAGTAAAATAAATGAACACAATTTGTACTGAACAGATGTATCATACACAGCTGCCTGAATGAAATGCATTCATAAAACAGGAATTTGCACTGTACCCTGCATCAAGTGTTATTTGTTTGTACTTACTCTGACTGAAATCTAACAAAATATACAGTCATAAATCTTCAACAATATGTCACACAGCTGCAGTGATTTTGGTGTACACGGTGATACATGTGTATGACAGCATACAGAACTTTTAAAATATTCACTTCTGAGACAGACCTAAAGGATAAACAAAACAAATGAAAACAACAACTACATGTACGTAAAAACCCCATGAAATGCAAAGTAACTTACCAAACAAAAGCCTCCCCCCCAAAACAACAACAACAACAAAACCCAACAACACCCCCCCCCCCCCCAAAAAAAAAAAAAAAAAAAAACCACTCCAACAACAACTAAGAAAACAACAACAACAAAAAACCCCAAACAAACAAACGAAGCCAAAACAAACAAACAAACAGCAAACAAAAAAAAAAGAAAAATATAACCACTAAACCAATACCACTGAAACGTTTATAATTTTTATATGATCACCTGTCAAGAATCTCGATCATATGATCCTCGGACAGACCTCCATACACCTTCAGCTTCTTCAGGTTGCAGACATGGGTCTTTTCATACTTGCCAAACGTGATGCTGTCCACTATGGCTGGACGTTCCAGCTTTAGCATCAGGTACTGGAAACAGAATTAAAACGACGCACTGGCTTCTTATATATACTAATTACACAATTCAGTTTTGCTGACATGCATCTAGCGGGTATTTCTAATAAACCTAAGAACATTTTAATGTCTGCTTAGTGCTTTACCAACATCTTACAAAAAGCATGAAGTGCGTGATTGTCAAAATCAAAGACTTACATATTTTCAGGTTAGTAGACTTGACTGCAAGTACAACACATTACAACAGAAGTTACAAGACACTAATGTTGCAGTTTCAAATTAATCAGACAATATTAGAAAACTGTTTTTTTTCCTCTTTTTGTTTGAAATTACAATTTACATGTAACGCTCTTAGTCCCTTAGGGAAATCAGGTTACTTCCCCTTGGGGAGTGTATCACGGCATTCGCATTTTTGTTGTTGCTGTTTTTGTTGCCAAATGAGGCATTTTGGTGTTGTTGTTTTTTTAAATTAGGGCAGAGACAGTATGGCAGAATTCAAAGTACCAATCTCACACTAAACATCCTGCAAAGGGCTGCAGCTAGAGTTTGAAGTCATTAATTCTGATAATACTATAGTTTATGGGTCAAGGATGTAAGATGAAAACTGCATACACATTTTACAATAAACTTTATCCTTACCTGTGGTGGGTTGTTCGAATCTGATGACCATCTTGACAACTGGTCACTGGGGTTGTCATTCAGTACATTCCTGTTATCACAAGCCATGTGAAATTTTACCAGCAACCAAAAAGCTAGCCAAATTAAAACTGCCAAAAGGATCAAATACTACAATCTGTCTTCAAAAGCTTTGAATCCTCGCAAACTCATAGTAGCTAGCATCCTTTGAGGAAACAATGACTTCAGTTTGTCTTAGGCAGTGCATTCAAACGAACCATAAGGCAACACTGCAAAGCTGGTTCTCTGTGTGTGTGTGTGTGTGTGTGTGTGTGTGTGTGTGTTTAAAGCACTTACGGAAGATAAGTGTAACGACTGACTGATCATTCTTTTATCCAAAGACTGTCTCACAAACAAAACACCCCTTGACATCTGGAGGAACAGCTCAAGAATGGAACGAGACAAAGGCTGACGGTACAGAACACTACGCATTCCCATTTGCCTGTAAAATTGTAAATTAATAACGCCAGAGTACACCACTACCAAAATTATAACTTACTCAGGCACATAGTTGTACGAATAGCTGGAGCATTTATAAACACTGTACTGTAGCTTTGTTGATCGCGACGAAGATGCAGCCATCAAGGCCATGGGAGCGTGTCTAGACGCATAAATCAGTTGATTTACTCTTCCCTAGGATGACGTTTCACGTTTTTCTCAAACTTCTCTGAAAACTTTGCGCTTAACTTCGTGTGATTTCAAGAAATTGCACTTTTGTCCAAAACATTCCCCAAGTCTCCACAAACAAGTGGCCATCACAGGCGAGACAGTCAGTTATGAGGCCCTGCCAGGGAGACAGTATTTACCAAATATTCTGTCTGTCTTTATATGGGATGGTGAAACCCGTTTGAATGATAAACAGTTGTTTGCATCATTTATTTATTATTGTTTTATACAACAATGCCTTTATTTATCAATATTTCGTGCCCTGTCCCGATACATTGTGCCTTTGTATACTTTCGAGGACCTCAAGAGTATGACAAAAGCTACCAAAGCTATTAATTTTGGTGAATGTTTGTAGAATCAAACTAAATAAGAATTTACCACATGAGAATATTGACCAACCCACTGACCCGAATTCGTTTTCTGAGATCTGTCAAGTGTGTGTGTGTGTGTGTGTGTGTGTGTGTGTGTGTGTGTGTGTGTGTGTGTGTGTGTGTGTGTGTGTGTGTGTGTGTGCGCGCGCGCGCGCGCGCACCGTGTGTTGCTGGTGAAAACAAACAAACAAACAACAAGAACAACAACCCCCTCTTTGCCTCGGGCCACTGAAGTAATAATAATAATAATAATGACAGTACTTATATATAGCGTTCTAACCTATTGGTTGATAACAGTTCTAAGGCGCTGAAAAAAAAGTATGCAAAATCAGGGGGGGGGGGGGGGGAATGCAATGCCATAAGCCGGTCTGGGCACAACGACTGACATACGCACGCTCCATACTCATGGGCCGGCATTGATTTCAGTCGTCTGTCATGCATTTGTTTTTAGTGGCCGACCTGTCGACGTTTCAGTACTGACAATGTCTCATTTGAATGCTTAGTCGGCAAGCCGGCACATCTTTAAAAAACAACAACAACAACAACAAAACACTGAAACAACACCGGCCCCCGTAGTGTAGTGGTTAGCACTTCGGACCATGGACCGCCCGGGAGAGTTCGAGTCCCAGCCGAGGCAAGCGGGATTTTTCCTGCCTAGGTCGGCTCCTACCCGCCAGAGCGGGTGTGCTATGGGCCCAGTGGGGAGGCTGTTGCCACACAGCCGAGCTTCACCCACTTTATGGGTGCGACCTTGGGGATGCTTCCCTTGGTATGACATGTCTTATGATGTGGATGATAACACGGCCGGCACCGCACTGAGGTGCCGTAGTTCCCGGGCCTGGTTAATGCTGGGATATTTATGACAGGAAGCGTGGAATGCGGCCCTGTCCCCGGCGCAGTCCCAAACCACACGGACCTCCATAGCATCATCTTACCATCACCCTCATCTCCATCATCATGCATAATAAAAATTGCCCCAACTTCCGAGCCCTCCGTGGATTCCACCCATTACCAGGGAGGAACACCACTCGGGAGCCGGCAAAAAGTTGTGGCATCAAAACAAAACAAAACAACAACAACAACAACACTGAAACAACAGGCACAATTGGGGTGTTGAAACAACAGCGGAAACGGTCAACTTCAGTCCTACTCAGTAGAGAGACCGGCCGATCAGTGGCACATTTGGCGAGCTGAAACTACATAAAGACTTGGACACACAGTGATACTGAATCTTGGCCGCCACCCGGCAGTTCAGTCGAACGGTTACTGGTCCTTGATTAAACTGACCGTGACTGGCTCGGTACGTGTAGATCTTTCAAGTGGATTTACCTGGGTCTCGGCCACAGCCGACCACAGCCGCCGGGTGCGCAACTCAGTGATTTCCGAGTAGCGGACAGGAAGTCAAGTTCAGTGGCGGCCCGGGCCACTGGCACTGACTATGAACTTGTCTCTCGATAGATAAAGAGTCCTTCACGTTCAGCTCTACTGACTGTAACGGGTCTAAACGGCGGTACTGGTGGAGAGCGGCTGAGGATTCGGGACAATGTCAGTCAGTGTTAATTACCTGGCGAGAATAACTTCTGCAACCGTGCGTAACTTCTGCAACCGTGACTGAGTCATGACTCTTCATCCCTACTGATTTGAAGAGGTTTTCAGTCAGTGTCGGTTGTTGCTGTTGTCACAGTTTGTGTGTGTGTGTGTGTGTGTGTGTGTGTTCTTTCAGTCAACAGTGGCCCCGCCAAACACAGTACATTTTTCACCGGCATAGAAACATGTCCGCTTTCATCACTGACCAGACCTTTCAAATTACTTTCAAATTACTATGTCCCAGTCAGCAGCGGAGCTGTGCCTTTATGTCTTACCGCTTGTGACACTGATCTGATCAGGGTTGTATACTGGTGTTATTAGGCCTGCACACGCGTCGAGTGACTTTTTGGCATGGACTAAGCGTCTAGTAGTTTTGCGTGATTTGTTTTGTGACTGAGGCGCGGCACGTGCTTCCGTCCGTAGTCGATGAAAGCCACCTTTGATGTATGTCCATCAGCCTGGTGCACACACAAGCACAACTTGAAGTAGCCTGAAAATGGGGAACTGGGGGAATAGGGGTAACAACTCCTGTACCCATTTCAAAAGGTTGAGGGTTCGAGTCCCGCCACTGAGGGGGAGCCAAGTTGGATTTTCCACCGGGCCTTGTATGTTACATCCGGCGTTCATTTGTACCGGTCATCTAGGGGGGGTTCTCCCGGCTCCGGGTACTCCGGTTTCACTGTGACTGATTTCCCCCGGCCTCCGTTTCACTGAGAAACTGATGTAGTTCAGCCCAACTGCAACTGAATAATACTTGAATTTAAAAATAAATGTGAAATTCCGACACATGAGTAAGGGAGCTCAACTGAACCTACTACGCACGAGTGATCGTAATGTCATGTTTTGATGCCAGTCCCGGCGTGTGAGAGAACGTGCGTGATAGCGAGTCACTGACGTCACCGGGCGTGCTTGTCGACCGGGCTCACCGGTTCCGGCGCTGCAACTGGTTTGAGCAGCCAAGCAACTCTAGACAGAGCAACACTATTGAAAAAGAAGCTTATCCTTCTGCTGCGTCGTCCGACCGTCCTCAACATCCTATCCCATTTTTGAGTAGCCACGGCCCATCGGCACCGAATCAGTCCGGACTGTCCACCCGACAATGGGCAAACAAGCTGGACGACGGAAACGGCTTTTGTGTTCCTGCTTCAGCAGACTGCCTGGGAAGTCTCTGAAAGTGTCTGTGGCTGCATGAAATTGCTCAGCTGAGTTATAAACTAATGTTTAAGTGTCAGTGAATGGCATTACATGGGAATGTTACATGGGGATGTTTTCTTCCGCACTGATTTGTTGCTTTTGCCGGTAAGCTGAAAATTCACTGACCAGCGACCCCCCCCCCCTCGCACGCACTCACGCACACACACACACTCTCTCTCTCTCTCTCTCACACACACACACACACTCTCTCTCTCTCTCTCTCTCTCTCACACACACACACACACACACACACACACACACACACACACACACACACACCGTGGCGCGCACACACACACACACACACACACACACACACACACACACACACACACACACACACCGTGGCACACACTGACACACATACACACACACACCCTCCCCCAGTTTTTTAGTAGTTGTCAGTTTTGGTGTGTGTGTGTGTGTGTGTGTGTGTGTGTGTGTGTGTGTGTGTGTGTGTGTGTGTGCCAGTGTGTGTGTGTGTGTGTGTGTGTGTGTGTGTGTGTGCCAGTGTGTGTGTGTGTGTGTGTGTGTGTGTGTGCACCTGGGTCATGCCATATGCCGATGACCCAGGTGCCGGCGGGGTCTCAATCCTCCAGTACGCCACTGAACTGATCTCCTACAGCGCACACCGGTAATGACAGTATACAGAACATCGCGTGATAACATGGAATCTTCCCGTGATGCATCTGGGCCAGCCGGCAAGATTAGCTGCTGATGTACCGCGAAACGGCCAGGGAAGGGTAACCAAGAGCCGGTAATACGATTTGGATCAATATGCGGCTGATTAGCAGCACGCTGGAATAACCACACCAGCCGGCACCAGCCCGGCCATGATCACGGGGGTTTATACAAAATGAGCGGGCGGTTTTTTGTTGTTGTATTTTTTAAGGTGCCCTGCCGGCGCTTCTAAATCATAGCACCCTCATTTGGCGTTGTTCAAGTTTCCACTAGCGCTGTCAGTGACTGGCACACCAATGCACATGAAGTCAGAGGGTAAAACTGAGCGTGCTATATGTATTCCTCTAGTTAGTCAGCTCGGTAGTTTCACTGATTCGGTTGCGGTGCTCGTCAGTCAGTTTGGGGAATGTCGGACGTCCGTATACATAGATACATGACAACCTCAGTGTGTACAATTATCATGTTTGCATACAATGTAAAGCATCTGGAATGGCACTGGCCTCCCCCAACCTCCTTAACCCCCAGCCCCCCCCCCCCTCCCTCCCAGCGGGAGGTCGTGAGTTTGACTCCCGGCTGGGGCCAAACTGATACTTATGCTGACCACCTTCTCGTTGCACTGCCTTTGATAACACCCATATTGTTGGACTGAAAGGACTTCAGTTTAACCCTAAGCCACTCACCCACCCTTTTCCCACCGGGATCAATTTGACGTGATAGATTTAGTATTTTCCGTTGTGGAAAAAAAAATCGAAGCACTTTAACCGGCCAAAGTGTGTAGATGCAGGGGCGCCGGAAGATGTTGGGGGGGAGGGGCGGGCAGAATCTCAGATGGGGGAAACGCCAGAGCCAGTGAAAGGAAGGACGTTGCCCGGATAAATTGAAAAGCGGGGGGGGGGGGGGGGGGTGGCCGGCGGCGTTCTGATGCTGCACAGACAAAAACATTTCCAAACCAGTGAGCCAGTGAAAGGAAGGACGTTGCCCGAAGAAAGTGAAAAGCGGGGGGGGGGGGGGGGGGGGTGATTATCAGACGACTTTCTGCCAAGTCGTTTTGATGTTTCATACAACGGCTAAACTGAGTTCTCTGTTGGGTGGGATGAGAGAGAGAGAGCAGGAAGAGGGGTAGGGGGAGGGGGGGGGGGTAAGGCAAGGGAGGGGGGCAAGACCATGGCTTTGCCCCCCTCTTGCCATAGTCACCTGATTTTCCAGGGGGGGGGGGGCAAAAAGATACTCTTGCCCCCCCCCCCCTGCTTGGGTACAGGGGGGGGGGGGCAGCTGCCCCCCCCTGCCCCCCCGATTCCGGCGCCCCTGACTGATGGAATGGGTAAGATCTTAGGTACTCTGAAATCACATGACAGGGCCTAACAGATCAAAAACAGCAACAACAGCAACAATCCGGACAACTGCCTACAGCTTGTGCTAGATTTTATGCCATACAAGTGGTGTGTTTGTTTTTTTCTGAATTAGTTTTAGTGTTTTTCTGTGTGTGTTGTTGTTTATTTTCACATATAATATATCATACGTACACCATACATGAGATTAAAGTCTCCATTTTCGTAATAGGTTCTGACGGGAGAATCTGCCGCCTAGGCCGGCCGGCCATGACCCTAGACTCTGTATATATATATATATATATATATTTTTTTTTTATATTTTTTTTTCTTGCAGTGTTCACTTGTTATCTTTTTTTATCTTCAAGCGCTTAGAACTATTACATATTTATTAATAGGTTACAACGCTATATTATTATTATTATTATTATTATTATTATTATTATTATTATTATTATTATTAGCCAAAAGTCGTCTGCTCACTGAGTAGGCGGTTCGCTTCTACACCTAGGTAGAACATCACAGTGGCCAATCATAGTCACCACAATCAATGCCGGGCTTCAGACGCTTTATATTGTGTCCCAACTGAGTGACTGATTCTGACTCACGGATGAAGCGCATTCGATGAAAAGTTTTCCACATTCATTCATACACGTGTGTGTGTGTGTGTGTGTGTGTGTGTGTGTGTGTGTGTGTGTGTGTGTGTGTGTGTGTGTGTGTGTGTGTGTGTGTGTGTGTGCCACGGTGTGTGTGTGTGTGTGTGTGTGTGTGTGTGTGTGTGCCACGGTGTGTGTGTGTGTGTGTGTGTGTGTGTGCCACGGTGTGTGTGTGTGTGTGTGTGTGTGTGTGTGTGTGTGTGTGTGTGTGTGTGTATGTGTGTGTGTGTGAGCTTAGAGAGAGAGAGAGAGAGAGAGAGAGAGCGAAGGGGTAGCGGGAGGGGGGGGGGGGAGGGGGAGGAGAGGGGGCAATGGCCGAGGATTGAGGGGTCCAGGATCATTGAACAAAGACCCGCGGATATGTGTGCAGTGTATGTACATACATGTATATGAAGGGGGAGGGGAGAGAGGAGGAGAGGGTAGGATGACAAAACAAAACGGATAGGAGGCTAGTGCATGCAGGTGAGCCGGCCATGGGACTAATTGGATGCGACAGTGAGAAGCCTCGGAGAACCCGGTGTAGGATCCGGTCCGGTCCCCCCTCTGAAGCAGTCCCCCGGGGGACCAATTCGTGGCAAAAACTGCTCTATAATGGTCCCCCCTTAGACATCCAGCCTCGTTTTCGACTGGTCCCCCTGGGCGATTTTGGTCCCCCCTCGCATCCAAAGTAGGCCCCCTCTCGAACTGGTCCCCCTCTTTTCTAACCAATGTAGAGCTATGTCAGTATTTATTTTTAACTTTATTGTTATAGTGTGTGTCAACTCAGTAGAAAACGTGACTCTGGATCTCTCTCACTCTCTCTCTCTCTCTCGCCCCCCACACTTTCTCTCCTCCCCCCATCTCTCAAACACACACACACACACATTATGCACGCACGCACGCACGCGTGCACACTCACTCACGCACGCACGCACGCAAACACACACGCGCACACACACACACACACACACACACCTCTTTCGTTATATGTATAATTATTTTCATTTTTGTACAGAGATGTTATTCAAGATGATCTTGAACTGGGTCAAGGTTACAGTGTCAAATCTAAACTTTTAAAAGTGATTTAACTTCGTAGATTTGCCGTTCTATGTAGCCTATACTTTTGTTTTTTTTATTTTCTCTTTTTTTTTTTTTGTGGGATGAGGAAACGGTCGCCACTAAAAAACAAAAGTATAGGCTACATAGAACGGCAAATCTACGAAGTTAAATCACTTTTAAAAGTTTAGATTTGTTTTTTTCTTTTCTTTTATTTATTTTTTTTGTGGGATGAGAAAACGGTCGCCACGCTTCTTGACACGTCACGTGACTCGTGTCAAACATGCCTATAATTATAAGTACACGACAATTCATTCCGTACTTGGGCCACCGAGGTTGAGATATTTGCTGCAGCCACCCTCTTGGACACGCCCGTGTATGTGTTCACAAGAGAGGCTCCAGGCCGACAACCTAGGTGGCTGAAATACGGGCCAGTTTGGCAATCGGCCCCATTGAAAACAGACAGAGTAATTTATATAATGAATCTTGGACATCACTTTGCTCCTGTTTTTTGTGTCACTCCTTAGACCAGAACTGTTAGTCTTCTGCTGTTTTTGTTGTTTCAAGGGTCATGATTTGAGACACTGGTACTCAGTCTTGACTGTCTACTTGAAGTACGCTGAAAGCCAAAGGTGGCAACTAGTTTTCATGTCATGGACACTTACTTAATTTTGAAGAAATATTTTTCTATGGCGTTGTATAGAAAATATTAGATACTTGGTCTTTGATGTTATTCTCTAAATGCTATTTCCAGTTTTAAAAAAATGACAGGAAATGTGGACAGCAAAAAACAACCAATGCAAAAAAACAACTGAAAGAAACAAGAACACAACCAAACAAATATATCTCACACACACAAAAATAACAACAAGCACATAAATCGGAAAAAAAGAAAAAAAATGTTCCTATGGCCCTGTGCTTTTGGGGACAATAAAGTTTTGTAACAATAAAGTTAAAAATAAATACTGACATAGCTCTACATTGGTTAGAAAAGAGGGGGACCAGTTCGAGAGGGGGCCTATTTTGGATGCGAGGGGGGACCAAAATCGCCCAGGGGGACCAGTCGAAAACGAGGCTGGATGTCTAAGGGGGGGACCATTATAGAGCAGTTTTTGCCACGAATTGGTCCCCCGGGGGACTACTTCAGAGGGGGGACCGGACCGGATGCTACACCGGACTTAATTCCCTATAAATACTCGAGCTGCGGCAAAATCTGATCATGCACGCTCACGCTTTTTCGAGTGACACAAGTCCTGACGTGCGGCAGCAGCAAATTGGAGTAGGTCTTTTAGAAGTAGCAAGTAGACTGTAGACACACTATCACAGTATAAGGTCTCACAAGAGGCTTGGCTTGCTTCGATAAAACAGATTTTTTTGGTGGGAAAAAAATCAATACTTTTTGTATACTGAAGGCAGCTTCGCTGGATTTTCCAGTTTTTCTGGCATCTTGGTCAGAGCAGTCTCTTTTTGGCAAACTTTTGCGTCCTAAAAAAAACAACAACAACAACACAGTGTTGGGAAAAATCTTCTTTTCTGACAATACGCAACAGTAACATTTCAAAATTTGTGTCAAAGTGAGAGCCAAGCGAAGGACAATAGTTCACCGAACATATCAAAGTACCAACAGCTGGTCGCAACTGTGACAGCGGGCGCTCAAGAACATCACCACCACCACCACCACCACCAGAAACAACTCTGAAGAACAACGACAACTACAATTCATAATGTCAGCCAAGACGAAGGTGGAAGACATCAAATTCACGCCTTTCACGGAGGGCAAGATCCGCGTGTGGTTCAAGATGATCGATGTGGGCAAGGACGGGTGTATGTGTCGGGATGATTTCCAGTCTATTGCTGACCGCTTTGTAAAGGTGAGTGCTTCAAGGTTTTTTTGGTGTGTGTGTGTGTGTGTGTGTGTGTGTGTGTGTGTGTGTGTGTGTGTGTGTGTGTGTGTTTTGTTCATTTTTTTGATGATTTTTGATTTTTTTTGTGCTGGATATTGCGGGGGGGGGGGGGGGGTGCAGTCAGTGTCAGTGTTAATTCGAAGAAAGTACAGTTTTCTCACTCTCTCCGTCTGGTTTAGAACTAGTGCTAAAAAGCTGTAAGTAATGGTCATTCCATTTTCCATATATATATGTATATATATATACACTAGGACATTGACTCCCACTTGATAGTACATCAGGGTTTTCTGAGTTTTATTTTTTATTTTTTATTTTTTTTTGCGGGATTTTGTTTTGATTTTTTTCTTGGGGGGGGGGGGGTGCTTCTTTGATTCTGCACTCATTTAAAAAAAAGACAAACAACAACAACTAAATAAATAAATAAATAAATAAATAAAAGGGCATGTTCAACACAAGCTATTTGTCTATGGTAGTAGATAGATACAGGGCGGAACTCAG
>JACVVK020000426.1:570000-581433 GCA_018292915.2 Batillaria attramentaria | reverse complement strand
TTCATACGGGGACCTATTTCCGTGTGGACTTGGGATTAGATGTCCCCCCGCCCCCACCCCCTTCCCCCTCCTCCCATTGCCAGAACAATACATACAGTTCCAGGACTCACCCCGAAGAATCACGTGCTGTCGGGTTCACAGCACAAGTTATCAACAGCACGCAGGCCACCTCAGGTTTGAGGCAGATTTCGCGGGCTGAGTCATAAACTGAATAAGCGAGTCGTATCTTTCGGCTCACGAGTCTGAATTGGATGAAGACTGTACTTCAAGATTGCATAGATGGTTGCCGAATAGCAATGTCTCATACTGATAATGATCAGATGACGTTCAATACCTTTTACCCGTAAAAAAAAACAAACAAACAGCAACAACAACAGCACACCGGTCAAAAAGTTGAAATTTGGTGGTAAGATGAAAATTTGAAGTCTTTTAAAGATCCTTTGCTGTCTTTTCTTCTTTATCTGACAGATTGTTTCGAGTTGTTTTGCTTTGGTGGTGTCTAGCCATGCGGTCGGTGGTCTAGTGGTTAAGACTTAGTCACTAATGCGAAAGGTCAGGTTCGAGTCCCACTCGGGGCAAAGAAAAATCTCGTATACATGTGTGGCACCGTTCATTCGGGCCGGCCGTCGGGGCTTCTCTCCGGCTACGCCAGCTTCGTTCCCCTCTGCTTTGGAAATGACCAGCCCACAAATAAATAAATAAATAAATAAATAAATAAATAAATAAATAAATGCAATTGTAAAATTCCGAAGCTTAATAAATTGCCGAGCTGGCAATAACGTGAGACAGTCAATTTTCATACCTGCCGTTTCTATTTCTACTAGTGTCTATCTAAACAGAAAAATACACACACATACACATATGTAATGCAACAGGAAAAAAGCAAAATAGAAATAAAACCATAGGAAATGAAACTACACTCTAATAAGACAGAAACATTTAAGAAGCGTGATGAACAAACCAATTATGTCAGTACATCATAGTGTAGGAATGGGCGAGAATAACCTGTGAGAAGATTAAACGAAATTGTAGCAGTTTTGTTGTTGTTGTTGTTGTTTGTTTGTTCCCACTATCTTTCCTTTCAAAACCTCTCCCCAAAGCGCCGTGAGTACTCAGGGTGGAACCGTGCGCTATATCAAGTCTCCATCATCATCATCATCATCATCAGTTTTCCTCGTTTACACGGCCATCAAACACCAGCGTGTTGCATTCGGAGCTCTACTAATCTCTAACGTAGACTATTTCGAGTGCAGAAGTTCACGTCACAAGCGCAGCTGTTCCAGAACAGAAGCCTCCCTGCATAAAACCCGTGTAATGTTAGCAATAGCACCTTCAACAAAAAAAAAAATCAAAACAACAACAACAACAACAATAATAACAACACACACACACACACACACACACACACACACACACACACACACACACACACACACACACACACACACACACGATAAACGCTTTACCTGTCACCATTAGGGACCTTCCCACGCTGACTCAATTTAAGGCCCATTTGAAGACCTACCTCTTTAGGCAAGCTTTCGAGCTGTAGACCGACCACTGTTTCATCGGCACTCAGTGTGTGTGTGTGTGTGTGTGTGTGTGTGTGTGTGTGTGTGTGTGTGTGTGTGTGTGTGTGTGTGTGTGTGCGAGCGCAAAGAGTGTTTCGTAGAAAACAGATAGGCGCTATATAAACTGTATTCATTATTATTATTATTATTTATAAATTATTATGCATTGAGAACTGAAAAACCAGCCAAGCAAGCAAGCAAGCAACCAGCAAAGAGTCACAGTAGCAAACAAACGAACTAACACAACTGCGCTCAAAAATGGTTTCTAATGTTTATAGAATTCTTATATTAATTCATTAATTCTAATAGAAAGGAATATTTAACACAAAAAAAAATATTGGATAATAAGGTATTATTGAATTGCTTGAACTGAATTGAATTTTTGGGGGCGTGTGTTCAGACGATGTCACATTATATTTTCTCGTTACTTGCAACATACAAGATAGCTGTAGTCTTGTTTCTGCCGAGGGGCGGGGAGGGGAGGGGGGAGGGGGGCGGGGGGAGGGGTCGATGGGAGCACAGACAAGCAGACTTCTTTAATAAGAAATGAAGGGAATGTCTATTGTCCAATTTAGACTGACAACTCAGGCGACCCAGACTGTCCGAGACTGTCTGCCGGCTCAAACACAAGCATCTGATCCTGAACTTCTCCGGTTTCTGACACCCTGCACCTCCGGAGTCCTCCCGATCCGTCTATAAATAGACCATCTGCGCGCACCGGCCCTCTGTCCCGATGTCGTGTCGATGACGCAGGGAGGATGTTTGTCCTGTCGGCTCCTCTGTCAGCCTTCACCCCTCCCGACTGTAGATTCAGCGCGTCCTGCGGGAGGGCCATTGAACGGCACAGCTGACATACGGATCAATCGTGATAAAAACAGACGAAGGACCCGGCACCCCTCTGTGTTTGTTCGGCGCTTTGAAGGGAACACATCATAGGTGTGGTTGTAGTTCGAATCCACAAAATCAACCAGCTAAGAGTTTTTTTTATTATAATTTGAGCAGCAGTATGACCACAAGACTTTAAGGCACGGTGGCCGCCATCTTGGGTTCTGTACGATACGAGACGACACGAGACAAGACGAGAAGAGGCGAGACAATTCGAAACGAGACGTGACTCGACGAGACTCGACAAGACTTGACACGACACGACACGACACGACACGACAGAACACGACACGACATAGACTCAATTATCTGAGGGTTTTTTTTTTTTTTCCCCGGAGCTTTAGTAAGTCCACAACACTGTTGCAAATTCTTTGAGGCATGATGGCCGCCATCTTGGATTCTGTAGGATACGAGATGAGACGGAAAAATCCAGCGTTGCTGCCTTATCTCGCCTTTTGCTGACCATTTACTGACAATTGAAAAACAACACGTAAACCTTCTTAAAAACCCATGCTACTGCACGATAAAATCAGTGTATGGGCTTCAGCCTTGTGGGCTTTTTCAAATCAACTCCGTCCAGTGAAGTACACATTTCCCAACTGAGGCCAGACTATTGCTTTGATTTCAAAACGTCCTTAAACTGCTGATTGATCCGGTGGAATTCCCGATTTCTACTTCAAAGCCCCCCATCTAGAGTTGAGATAGTTTCCGTCCGCTTTTCCCCTTTAAAGAGCTGTCTAAGGAGCAGGCTGTACAAGCTTTGGGTGTCTTCATCAGCATCCTACGAGAAGCAGACGGATGGACAGCGGGAGGTATATTTCAGTAAACGAGAGGTTTGGGGACTGTCGCGTGTACCCTGTAACCCCTTGTGTGCCCAGCCTGGAGACTTTGCCTTTCATCTTGTCCACAAGCATGCTGTGTTTTTCCTTCTGTGCGTGACGTGTCTTTCCGGGAAAACCCAGCCCCCTCCCTCCCTCCCCCCCCCCTCCGCCTCTGCTTTCACTCCCTCACCTTCTCACCCCCTCCCCCCCCCCTCCCTCCCTCACACACACACAACCTCTCAATGTTATGGGGACTGGAGTGGTCAAGCCAGAGATGATCCTTCTCTGTAGATGGAAATATTGTACATCCTGGTGCGGTGTCCTTTAGTGCAGGAAATTGCCGTTAGCAACCCCTCCGCCCCCCCCCCCCGCCCCCCAAATACATGTATATATAAATATAATATTGAGGAACGCTATTTGCTATCACGTACCGTGCCACAATGCAGAATAAATTTTAGCCGCATGCCAAACGATTTCATATCGAATCTTTGGACATTTTGCAGTCGTCTGTTTGGATCTTTTTGCAGACGACATACTTATACATGTACATTCGTATTGGCGAATGAAAGCCAGTGATGTGCGTGTGCTATGTAATCCGCTATGTAACAACAGCAAACATAATAGTAATACTACAAATAATAATAATAATAATGATGATGATGATGATGTAGCTTGACCTACTCTGCAGCTTTCAAGAGCCCCCTTCATTCTTTGCGGCCATCCTGATAGTTTCAACCCAGTCTGTGCCAGGCTGGCTGGACAAAACTGGGACGACAATACAATAGCAGGGAGCAACAAAGCAAAACTGAAACAAAGAAGAAGCTGAACTGAAAGGAATACGCCGTAGTGTTGAAAAGTTGTTTGCGCGCGGGTAGATGAGTGCTTCAGGCGTTGATTTACGATCTTGCAGTGGAAAATTGTACCAGGCGCCATCGGTAAACAGCACAGTCCCCTTTAGGTGTCTCGGATTTCCCACACCTATAATTTCAGTCTTTTGCGGACCTGTTGGGCGACACAGAAAACGTCTTCGTTTGGGATTTCTAACGGTTGTAGTGTCATGACAGGACACAGCCGCTTTGATTCCAACCCAAGTTGGAACCCAACCGACACACAGTCAAAACGCACGCCGCCGCCCTGCAATGTTCCAAACAGCCTTTGCGAATGTAGGAATCTGAATCAGGGGTCCTGAGTCAGATGAATCGGACTAGCAAGCAACAAAGACTGTTTTGCGGTTAGACTAGGGATGAGTTAGTTAGTTATTTAGGGCTTAACGCCGCGCAAGCAACAAAGACTGTTTTGCGGTTAGACTAGGGATGAGTTAGTTAGTTATTTAGGGCTTAACGCCGCGCAAGCAACAAAGACTGTTTTGCGGTTAGACTAGGGATGAGTTAGTTATATAGGGCTTAACGCCGCGCAAGCAACAAAGACTGTTTTGCGGTTAGACTAGGGATGAGTTAGTTAGTTATTTAGGGCTTAACGCCGCGCAAGCAACAAAGACTGTTTTGCGGTTAGACTAGGGATGAGTTAGTTAGTTATTTAGGGCTTAACGCCGCGCAAGCAACAAAGACTGTTTTGCGGTTAGACTAGGGATGAGTTAGTTAGTTATTTAGGGCTTAACGCCGCGCAAGCAACAAAGACTGTTTTGCGGTTAGACTAGGGGTGAGTTAGTTAGTTATATAGGGCTTAACGCCGCGCAAGCAACAAAGACTATTTTGCGGTTAAACTAGGGATGAGCCCAACCGACTTCTGAGTCGGATATTACGGGGAGTGAACTGATAGAAGTTAAGAAACGGAGCATCGCGTGCACCTTTTTGCGTAAGCTGCATATTTCCTCCTCCATTCCACGTGCGTATTGTTATTTTAAGCGGGCTATTTCCATCTTTGCTAAGCCAGCTTATGTTTTTGAACGGTTTCGCTAGTGTGTGCGCCTCTACGCTCGAAACACTCTATCTTGATTAGTACAGCTCTGAATGCGACACAATGCGATGTTGTTTACACTTTGCGCGAGCGATCGAACATTCACATTCTATTGTTGTTCTAGTCTGTTGTTACACTACTGAAACGCTCAGATCACCCGTATGTGGTGGAAAAGGACGTTAACCCCCCAACACCCTCCCATTGAAACGCTCAGTGTGGTCGCAGCGTCCTCTACTACGCTTCTGTTTGGCTCAGTGCCAGCAATACAGACGCTGTTGCTGTCCAGGCGTGTAAATGGTAATTTTTTTTTGTATCCTCCATACCCCAACAGGGGAAAAAGGAAAATAAAATTTTGAATCTTGTGTGATGATGGCTATCACGAAATCAGCTCAGACCGATCTGTGAGCCTGAAAGTTGTAGCATTAACTCCTTCAATAACCCAGACGCACCTTCGCATGTGATAGAAATGAACCACGAACAGTGAAAGGCGAACTGTCAACTGCTCGTGCATGTGAGGAATGATGGTCGGAGAAGTGCCAATGAACGTATAAGTAATCGATTGACTGCAGCTAACGTCCAGTAAGCAGGCTGACGGCCATGCCGGAAGTGCCCGCGTTGAAGTCTCGGTCCCACTTCCGGTGCACAGACATTACTGGTGTCGAAGTCCGCCAGCCTATTACTCACTGTCTCAAACTGCAGTCGATTGTAATCAATAAACAGAATGGGAACTACACGGACAATGCACGGACCAGGTTTCTGTTGAATCCGTCACTGTGGCTTAGAAACACACACACACACACACACACACACACACACACACACACACACACACACACACACACACACACACACACACACACACACACACACACACAGATTCTCCCCACCGCTCCTGCAGTGTCTACAACAGGAGCAGGAAGTTTGGCTGTTTTTCTGATGTTTTCTTCTGGTTTCTTTCCTGTTGAAATGAGCTCTAGACTTTCTCTAACTCCCTCTCCTTACAAGAAGAATTTTCCAATGATTCGTATGCAGAGAGAGCACTCACACACGCGCGCACAGAGAGAGAGAGAGAGAGAGAGAGAGAGAGATTCTTTGCCCGACGTGGGACTCGAACCTGACCTCTCGCATTTGTGGCGAATTGTTAACCACTAGACCACCAACCACCCAAAGGCCGGAATGGGGAGGAGCGATAATGACTGGGATAAGTGCGCGCTAACAACAGACCCTCTCCCCAACACGTCCTCAGCTACTGGGAATAGAATATTGTCGACGCTGTAAATATCACACAAACATTGCACAGCACGTGCAGCGGGCCATCATGCAGACGTGCACCTTGTACGCATGCGCTCTCTTTGCGTGATCCCATGCAGACAGGGGTTAAAGATAGTGATATATCATATCTTGTTTATAGTAAATACGCGCTATAGAATTCGCGTTATTGCCAAGGATGTCTGCTCCAAATTTATGTGAGAAAAACAGGAAAACATGCGCGTCTGCGGTGATAAAACTTGGCAAATCCTAAAAGGTTTCTCTCTCTCTCTCTGTCCTTGCTACATGTATAAAGTAAACAACGATTATACCTACAAAACAAAAGCTTAAAGGTCATAGGTTTAACAGACATTTAGACGCCTTTTCCAGATTATCTGCGGGAGTAAAACTTGGCAAATTCGAAGAAGTTTCTATCTCTATCTCCCCCCCCCCATCCCCCCGCCTCTCTCTCTCTCTCTCCACCCACCTCTCTCTCTCCACCCACCTCTCTCTCTCTCTCTCTCTCAACCCTCATCAAGGGGAAAAAAAGGGCCTAGACGCCATGCATTTGATTGACAGTTAGACCTCTTTTCCTGGTGACGGCAGCTCTCTGTCCGTTTCAGGCACAGATCCCCAGTTCTAGCGAGAAAACCGATCTTTTCCTGACAGCTCGTCTTCGGTTTTTGTGTACCCCCATCTGTCAGCCTTGCCCTATAACGGTTCCTAAACGCGAAGGGTCCCTAAAATCAATCCCACGTTTTCTTCAACAGCACAGCCTCTTGGGGCCAGGACCACCTCACTGAGGCGTTCTACGTTTCGCTGTTTAATGGGAGAAACGATGAAAGAGGGGAAATTACTGATAAACTCCTCCAGCACTGGGAGACTGACTTTGAGAAGACACTGTGCAGAAAAAAAGCCTCCACTTTTGAGGTGGATAGTGACCAAAAGGGACACGCGGATTCGACTACTTAGTGGCAAGAAGGGGAGTTGGTCTAGTGGTTAAGGTACCCGACCGGATCCTGAGCCGCACGGTTCGAATCCCTGGAGGGGGGGGGGGGGGGGTGAGGAGGGCGCAAGAATTTGGATGGAGTTTTCCTTCCAAATCGACAAAATAACGTGCAGACTTGTTTATGGTGCCAGTCGTGCCCTCGTGTACACACGCAGGCACAAATATCAAATGTGCACGATAAAAAACCCACGTCCATCTTTCAAAGAAGAGTAGGATGTGGCCGGTGGCGTGGAAAACAGAAAGACTGTCGCAAGCACCAGAGTAAACAGCAGGGTGGAGGTTTGCACATAAAGTAGCTCTTAGCTGCAGCAGGTTTTCACTGCTTGGTCCTCCGGCCCTGCGGCGCCATGAGCATCTCAGAAGAGATGGCTATGTGCGCCGAGGAGAAGTTTACCATACCATACCATGCCAGCAAGGCGTCAGCCCGCGGGTCTTGAAGTAATGGACCCGATTTGCCCTGGTGGGCAGGAGCTTTGTTGGTGATTTGCCCTCAACAAAATTTCACGTGCAGACTCGTTTGCTGTACCCTTCGCAAATTTCATCATCCTTGAAAGTGAAAAGGGTCGTCTCTATTCAAAGGGAACTTAAAGATTAACTTGGTGGGCAGGAATTTTGTTGGTGTTTTTGTCTCACCAAAATTTCACGTGCATACTCGTCACGTGCGGATTCGTTTGTATTATACAGTGAGACTGGTACAAGAGGATTTGGCCTAATGGTTACAAGGCCTCTGCCTTCCTCTGGTGGGAAGGATTTTTGTTGGTCATTTTCTCTCGCCAAAATTTAACATTTGTAGACAGTGAGAACTGAAAAGGGCAAGAGTTTTGGCCTAGTGATTACGAGGTATCTGCCTGTGGGTCTAGAAGTAATGTGTTCGATTCCTCTGGTGGGCAGAAATTTTGCTGGTAATTTGCCCTCACAAAAATTCCACGTGCAGACTCACTTGCTGTGCCTTTCGCAAATTTCATTGCTCTTATAAAAAGGGTCATCTCTGTTGGAAGGGAACTAGTTGAAGTAGTTCGAACTTGCTCACAGGCTGAAACACCAAGTGGGATGTGACGTAACTTTGTTGCTGTTGTTGTTGTTTATGCATGATGATGGAGATCAGGATTATGGTAAGATGTTGCTATGGAGGTCCGTATGGTTTAGGACTACGGGACAGGGCCGCATTCCACGCTTCCTGTCGTAAATATCCCGGCATTAACCAGGCCCGGGAACTACGGCACCTGCGGTGCCGGCCGTGTAATCATCCACATCATAAGACGCGTCATACCAAGGGAAGCACCCCCCAAAGTCGCACCCGTGAAGTGGGTGAATCTCGACTGTGTGGCAACAGCTTCCCAACTGGGCCCATAGCACACCCGCTCTGGGTAGGAGCCGACCCAGGCAGGAAAAAAAATCCCGCTTGCCTCGGCTGGGACTCGAACCCGGGTCTCCCGGTCCATGGTCCGAAGTGCTAAGTGATGTAACTTTGTTACGCTGTCGGTTCTTTCACTGTCTTTTGCCTGTTTATTCTCCGGGGGCCTGGTGCGTGGAAAGAGATTAGAACGTAAGTCCGAGACTAGGCTGACTAAGCTAAGACTAATATACACGGAGACTGACAAATGTTGACGACTGTTTCAGGGACTAAACGGTAATACACGCTAATGCTAGTCCCGACGACATAAGTCTTGAGACTACAGCTCATTAAGCCTGAACTGGACTATGGCTGTTTCAGGGACTAAACGACAATACACGCTGACGCTTGTCCCGACGACGTAAGTCTTGAGACTAGAGCTCATTAAGCCTGAACTGGACTATGACTGTTTGAGAGATTAAACGACAATACTCGCTGATGCTAGTCAAACGTAATAAGTCTTGAGGCTAGAGCTCAGTAAGCCTGAGCTGGACTACGACTGTTTGAGGGACTAATAGGTAATACACGCTGATGCTACTCCCGACGTAATAGGTCTTGAGACTAGAGCTCATTAAGCCTGCGACTAGTCTACGACTGTTTCAGGGACTAAACGGTAACACACGTTGATGCTACTCCCGACGTAATAAGTCTTGAGACTATAGCTCATCAAGTCTGAGACTAGTATCTATTCATGCATCAGGCCCAGAAATATTGTCCATAAAAGAGACTATCGTCGTCCAAACCCTCTCCCGACAACATCGGGGCAAAAAAAAAAAGGTTTGCAAGAGATTCCAGTACCGATGGACCGTGAGGTGCTCCCACTGCGGAAGAACGCATCGACATTGTGCTTGTAAATGGGGCATCGCATCTGAATGTCAGAGTTGAATTGTCCAGTTAGAGCCGGCACTAAATCAAGAGTGGCGGCCGATCACTAACACGAATCTTCGCCGATGGCCACCGTTCAATCTCGCGAGATGTCGATACGCAAGGATCTGTGCAGTTTCCTCTTCGGCCTCCCAAGGGGTGTTGCGCATGCGCGTGGCCGGTGGCGCCGCCTGCAGGGGGTCGATGGGCAGTTAGGGAGAGGATTGCAGGTCCTGATGTTGTATTGTGTTCGCGTTTAGCAAACGGACAAATAGATCATAAGGGCTTCGAGGTCCCTCGTTCTATCTGGCGTAAGTGGCTTTGTTGATACACGCCCGGCGTAATGGCTTAGCGCAGGCACGTGAGGCCAGTGTGAGCCGTGCTACTTCGTCTGGGGCCGATGTCTCAGACACCAGTAACGACAACAATAAAAAAAAAACAGCAACATCTCGGACCTGTAGTAACAGCAAGGTTACGATGCGTTAGGCTGGTGTCACACGGGAGACGTTTCAGACCGCACAAACATCGAACACTGCTGAAACACGAGCCAGAAAAAAAGAAAATTAGGGTAAAGACGTATTGTCAACGTATGTCACACAAGGAACACGAAACAACAACAACAACAACAAAACGCCGTGTTCGGTCGTGTTCCATGTTTGTTCGGATGAAAGCGTCTCCAATGTGACATCAGGCTTAAAGTTTCAGCGAGTACAGGAGGTTGTCTTGAGGAACACTGCAGGGAGGGAAGGGAAGCAGCTTGCAGCAAGTAAGCATCCTCGACACAAAACACAGGGCTCTGATGTAGGAAAAAGGACTATACCAGTTACAGACTAGTCCCAGTCCCAGTATTATTATGGTTTGGTAGACTTCTCCTCGGTGCACATATCCATCTCTTCTGCAATGCTCACGGCGACGCAGGGCTGGAGGACGAAACAGCGAAATCCTGCTGCCGCTAAGCGCTACTTTATGTGCAAACCTCCACCCTGCTATTCACTCTGATGCATGCGACAGTATTTCTGTTTACCACGCCACCGGCCACAGCCTACTTTTCTTCGAAAGATAGACGTAGGATTTTTTAGCGTGCACACTGGATTTGGAAAGGAAAAATCCATCCAAATTTCTGCCCATCAGGGATTCGAACCGGGCATCTCAGGATCCGAAGTCGGATACCTTAACCACTAGACCAAATCCCCTTATCACGTCGGGGCTATCATTAACATTTTTGTCCCTGAAATAGTCGTAGATTTGCCTTCTGGGCCCGTATGTAAAACTCGAGGTTAATATAACCCACGGCTACAATAATGTTCAAATGGGACACAACTCCAGCAAACATAGGACAACTCTATATTTTTGCCACACACATACACACACACACACACGTAACTGCTGATCGTGAAACAGAAAAACAAAACAAAACCCAGCCCCTCCCCCCCCCAAAAAAAAAAAAAAACCAAAAAAAAAAAAGAAGAAAAAAACAACAACCAAAAACCACCACCACCACCACCACCACCAACAACAACAACACTCCGCCCACCCCATAAAAAAGAAACAACAAACAAAAACCCCCAAACAAACAAAAACAAACAGACAAACAAAATGAAGAAAGAAAGAACCAACCCATCAACGAAAAACCAATCAACATATTACTAGTAGGATTAGGATTAACACAATAACAGCTATGGCTAAGTAACGTTTATCGATGCAACACGAACACACAAACAAAAC